>ML374063.1:0-16039 GCA_005239525.1 Nicotiana knightiana | reverse complement strand
CAACACATATTTGACATTTCGATTTATTACACTCGAATTTAGGCAATACTTCTAAATTAATTAACTTCCGCAAGGTTTTATAATTGACATGTCCTAAACGACTATGCCATAAATCATTTGAATCCAACAAATGAGAAGAAGCTGAAATTTTATTCATAGTATCAACAACCATTACATTGAGTTTGAAAAGGCTCTTTGTGAGGTAGCCTTTTCCAAATACATTTCATTCTTGCTTACAACAACTTTATCAGAAACAAATACACATTTGAATCCATTCTTCACTAGTAAAGAAGTAGAAACTAAATTCTTCCTAATAATAGGAACATGAAGAACGTTTTTGAGCGTTAACACCTCGCCGGAAGTCATCTTCAGGAAATCTTCCCATAACCTTCAATCTTGGTTCTTGAATTTCCCATGGAAATCTCTTCTTCGGGACCAGTAGTAGAGTAAGTAGCAAATGCTTCTTTGATAGCACAAACATGTCGAGTGGCTCCGGAGTCAATCCACCACTCCTTCGGATTTCCAACTAAGTTGCATTCCGAAAGCATTGCACAAAGATCATCAATGTCATCATTCTTCTCCACTATGTTGGCCTGTCCCTTCTTCTTATCCTATCTCGGGAAGCGACAATCAGGGGCTTTGTGACCTACTCTTCCACAATTGTGGCAGTTGCCCTTGAATTTCTTTTTGTTCTGCTCCTTAGTCTGTCCAGAAGATCTCTTCCTCTTCTTACTTTTGGAGCAATTTCTTCAACGATATTAGCTCCCATGATAGTTGAATTTCCACGAGACTTCTTCTCGGCTGTTTTGTTGTCTTCCTCAATCTTGAGACGAATCACAAGATCTTCCAACTTCATTTCTTTGCGCTTGTGCTTGAGATAGTTCTTGAAATCTCTCCACGAAGAAGGTGACTTTTCAATCATTGGATCCACTTGAAATGCTTCATTCACGACCATACCTTCGGCAATAAGGTCTTGAAAAGTAAGTTGAAGTTCCTGAACTTGGATTCCCACAATTTTGTTGTCTATCATTTTATAGTCTAGAAACTTGGAAACCACGAACTTCTTCAAGCATGCATCTTCTGTCTTCTAATTCTTCTCAAGTGCGTCCCATAATTCTTTCGAAGTATTTATCGCACTGTACACATACTACAAGTCATCCTCTAAAGCACTTAAAATATAGCCTTTGCAAAGAAAATCTGTCTGCTTTCACGCCTCAACAATCATGAACTTTTTATTGTCCGGCATGTCCGCAACATGCACTGGAGGCTCTTCACTAGTGAATTTCTGCATACCAAGTGTGGTAAGCCAGAAGAACACCCTCTGCTGCCATAATTTGAAGTTGGCTCCAGAAAATTTCCTCTGTTCTTCTGCCGGTGGAACAGCCGACCGGCTCGACGAGGCTATCATCGTTGCCGCAACAGCCGTAGAAGAATTTTCGTTATCAATTGCCATTTCTCACTGTCAACAACAGAAGAGTTCAATCAATGGAAAAACCAAAACAGTAAATAATATTGTAATCAACAATAAACAGTATGTATAATAAATAAAAACCGAAGTATTTATATACTGTTTCACAGAAAACGATGAAATTTTTATGTTCTTCAAATCGTTTTCAGAATTTCAAAATTCTGATGAAGTTTTTATATCTTCAAATCAGAATAGTAAAATTCAGACTGAGTAGAAAACACAAAGGTTTCTAATCTCCACAAACAGAATACAGAATATAATAAAAATATAATTTTCTTAAGATTGTTAGAAATCTGTATTGCTGTAAAATAAAACAATAATAATTTCTGAAAAATATACAGAAACAGTAAGAAACCTCACTAGCGCGGGCTCTAGCGCGGGATTAGCATGGTCGCGCTGGTGGAATATAGCAGGGACAACGAAAAACCTGACCAGTGCGACCACTAGCGCGTGCTTAGCGCGGGCGCGCTACTCCAGACGTCCTTAGCTTTTCTATGGAAAATAATATAATAATAAATCGAGCCCACTGAATACACAGTGTGTCCTTAAGGAAATTATTCCCCTCAAGTACCTGAGGTGTTGTAATATATCCTCCCAGGATATAACGATTTAACTCACCGGAGTGTTGGTACCAAAAACGCCGGTGAACAACGAACCACTCAAAGACTATAAAACATACTGGAATATTTTGTGCAGAAGAAGAAGAAGAAGATCAGAAAATTTAGTAAGTAAAAATTCTGGGATTCAAGGTATATTTATAGCCAATTTAGTACTGTTTCTGAAAAGGTTTTGCAACCTTTCAGAACAGCCATAATTGTTGGAAAATGTGTGAATCCTTTCAGAACAAACATAGCTGTTTTGAACAGGTATGAATATTGCGGGAAATTTAAAAACGGATTTAAAATAATCCGGAAAAGAAAACGGGTCGGACCGGACCGGGCCGCGGGTCATTCCGGATTTGTAACTTTTCCATTAATTAATTGAATAATTTGAAAAGAATTTTATTTTCAAAAAGATTAATCAATCAATCCGAAGCCGAAGCCGAGCGAGCGACGACGACGACGACGGCGCGAGACTTGCCTTCTTCTCAACTCTTAAAGATCTAGAAGAAGAGATTCTCTATATATACACATAGATTTTCTTTCCTTCTTCCAATGAGGGACAAAGCGCACTAATTCAAAATTTCACTTTCCTCCATTTCTTTTCCCACCATTTTCCATTCACTCTCTTTAAGCTACACCAAACTTACAATTAAGCTAGACTAAGCTTAAAATTAAGCGACACTAAACTTAAATACCAACAGTAATAATCAAAAAGCAATTCTTAATAATCAAACTTTGAAGGTTTTATTGCTCTCCAAAACCTTCAAAGTTGAAAATTAAAATACAGTTCATTCAAAGTCATTACTTTTTAATTTATTTCGGGACATGGAGTCGATGAGGATATCTCAGTATAGGGAAAAGGAAAAAAATAGAAAATTGAGTGAAAGTAGGTAAAGTAGAAGTTGTATATGTTAATATCTGCTAAACCAAACTCATTATACATAAATTTCTACATCATTTGTGCTATTCAAAAACGATTTCTTCATATTTTTTTTATCTATTCTCTATTGGGTAAAAAATGAGGGAGTTATGGGGGGAGATTTTGATATTCTTTTCATTTTCTTTTAAACAAGCTAAAGTATGTAGTACTCCATAATTTATAGCAATGTATCTTTTCACAGAAGAGATCACTGAGCAATCCGAGTGATTAAAATACTAATGAAGATGCTCTAAAATAATCTAATATATCAAAGCTGGTATGGACTTAACAAGTTAATTAAAGATAGGCATGAAGTTTTTAATAACTGCATGTAACGACCCGGTCGGTCATTTTAAGAATTAACGCCCCATCCCATATTTACCGTTTCTCCCATGTCTAATTATGTTATCGGAACCTGTCGGTACGTTGAGTGATGAAATCCGGGGTGATTTTGGACACATAGTCCATAAATGTGAAATTTAGGTTTAGAAATCTAATCGTAGGTAGAGCTGTGTGAAGACGGATTCGGAACGGAATTTCGCCGACTTTGTTAGCTCCGTTGGGTGATTTTGAGGTTAGGAGCGTACTCGGAACGTCTTTTCAAGGTCGGTTGTGGATTTAGGCTTGCATTGGCGAAAGTTAGAGATTCGGCGAAATCGGCCGATAGGTGAGATTTTGATATCGAACACGGAATGGATTTCCAGAAGTGACAACAGATCCGCAATGTCGTTATGACCTGTGTGCAAAATTTGAGGTCATTCGGATGAGTTTAGACGTGTTTCGGCGTCGGATGTGAATTCTAGAATTTTCCGAAGTTCTTAGGCTTGAATCTATGCATAATCGATGATTTTGATGTTATGAGATGTGTTTTTAAGGCTCGACCTAGTTTGAATGAGGTATTAGGGTCGGTTGGTGGTTTTGGTTGAGGTCCCGGGAGCCTCGGGGTTGTTTCGANTACATTGGGACTGCGGGCTATGACCTAAGACTTTCCCTTGCATTGTATTGCATATTTACATTGGAACTGCACATTGGGACTGCGGGCTATGACCTGTGACTTTCCCTTGCATCACATCGCATATTTACATTGGGACTGCGGGCAGAGACCTGAGACTTTCCCTTGCATTTCATATTTACATTGGGACTGCGGGCCGAGACCTGAGACTTTCTCCTATATTGCATTGCACGACTATCTACTGATTTATATGCTGTGCGGAACTGAGATTTATTACTTTGTTCTTTCCGGTTCACTTTACTTCCCGTTAATTATTACTGTTTTACTTAACTGTTAATTATATCTGTTTATTTTTGCACACTTAGTAGAGCCGTAACCTGACCTCGTCACTACTTGACTGGGGTTAGGCTTGACACTTACTGGGTACCGAATGTGGAGTACTCACGCCCTTCTGCGCATGTTTTTCTCATGTGCAGATCCATGCACCAGCGCATCGTTCCGGAGTCAGTAGAGTAGCAGATCTTTGGGAGACTTTGAGGTATTTCTACAGTGTCCGCAGAGCTTCTGAGTCCCCCTCCTATCTTAGCATAGTTATAGTTCGTATATGAGACTACACTTTCATTTCCAGTTTTGTATATTGAACCATAGAGTTTAGCTTGTGATGTTGGAGACATTCCGGGTTTTAGGAAGTAAAAAAAAAATTGTATATGCTGAGCAGCTACGTTATATTTAGTTGATACCCTTCTGTCTTTATTTTATTGATTCTGTTGTTTTCTGCAAATTCTAGGCTTACCTAGTGTCGTCACGATACCTTTCGGAGGGGTAAATTGGATCGTGACAAGTTGGTATCAGAGCGTCTATGTTCATAGGAGTCACAACATCACAAGCCGGTTTATTAGAGTCTCGCGGATCGGTGTGGAGACGTCCGTATCTATCTTCGGGAGGCTATGTAACTCTTAAGAATAATCAAATTCTTTGGAATTCCTTATCGTGCTAGTTACCGTCATCAAATTCTTAAACTCTATTTTATTCCTTCTTGCAGATTGTTCGTACCCGTACTGGACGTACTGATGACTAGGTACCCGAGCCCCCAGTCAGAGCCACCAGAGCAGGGGCCGGGGCAGGGAGACTTTGGCCCAGTTCCAGACCTCCAGGAGACTTTGGCCCAGTTCATGAGTGCTTTCAGTACTCTGTCTCAGGCGGGACTACTTCCGATAGCCCCAGCTACATCCCATGACGGGGAGGGACACAGACTCCCGCAGCCCGTACTTCTGAGCAGAGGGTTTATATGGGGCAGGTTCCAAAGTATATTCCCATGCCTTCTGCAACTCCAGTTTAGCCTGCGCCAGAGCAGCTGTATCTGAGTCTGAGCAGCTCCGTCTTGAGAGGTACAAGAAGTACCACCCACCTGATTTCAGCGGATTGGCTTCAGATGACGCTCTGGGTTTTCTTGAAGAGTGTCATCGTATCCTTCGCACCATGGGTATTGTGGAGACGAGTGGGGTCTCTTTCACTACTTTCCAGCTGAGAGGAGCAGCTTATCAGTGGTGGCGTGCATTTGAGCTTAGTAGTCCGGACGAGGCAGCCTCACTTACTTGGGCTCAGTTTTCAGAGATGTTTTTGCTCGAGTTTGTCCCTCAGAGTCTCAGGGATGCTTGGCGTGCAGAGTTTGAGCAGCTACGCCAGGGTACCATGACTGTGTTAGAGTATGTAGTCCGGTTCAGTGACTTGGCACGACATGCACCAGCTTTGGTTTCTACGGTCAGAGAGAGAGTCTAGCGTTTTATTGAGGGGCTCCATCCCAGCATTCGTACTAGCATGGCCAGAGAGCTGGAGACAGATATTACTTACCAACAGGCCGTGAGCATTGCTAGGAGGATTGAGAGTATGTTGGCCCGGGACAGAGAGGAGAGGGAGGCCAAGAGGTCTCGAGAGACGGGTCATTTTTCAGGAGTTCGTGCACCTGAAGCACGCCATGGTAGGGGTTTTGTGAGTCGCCCCATTTATTCATCTCTTCTAGAAGCCAGCGATATTTCAGCTCCTCCTAGACCTCAGGAGCCTTATTATGCACCACCAGTATCTCAGGTGACTCCAGCTCGAGGTGCTATCACTGGCCAGTCCAGTGGGCCAGTTCAGAGACAACATAAGCCATTTCGTCCTCAGAGGGGTTGTTTTGAGTGTGGTGACCCTCGGACTTATCAAGGATTGCCCCAGAGCGAGGAGGGGCACACCACCTCAGACTTATCAGGGTGTACCCCCTCTGATTTATCAGGCTCCACATCTTTCTCCAGCTCCTCCAACTCTTTTTCCAGCCCCAGCTGCTACCCCACCACCTCAGACAGCTTGAGGTGGAGGTCGGGGAAGTCGAGGTCGGCCTAGAGGGGGAGGCCAGGCCAGGTACTATGCTCTTCCGGCCCGATCCGAGGCCATTGCTTCAGATTCAGTCATTACAGCTATTGTTCCCGTTTGTCATATGGATGCATCAGTATTATTTGACCCAGGATTTACATGTTCATATGTGTCTTCCTATTTTGCTTCACATCTGGGGATAGCCCGGGGCTCTTTGAGTTCCCCTGTTTATGTTTCTACTCTGGTGGGAGATTCTCTTATTGTGGACCGCGTATATCGGTCATGTTTGATTACTATCAGTGGTTTTGAGACCAGAGCTGATTTGCTACTACTCAGTATGGTAGATTTCGATGTTATATTGGGTATGGACTGGCTGTCTCTCTATTATGCTATTCTTTATTGTCACGCCAAGACCGTGACGCTGGCTATGCCAAGATCTCCGAGGTTAGAGTGGAGAGGTTCCTTGGAGTATACTCCCCGCCGAGTCATTTCTTTTCTTAAGGCTTAGAGGATGGTTGGAAGGGGTGTGATGCATATTTGGCTTATGTGAGAGATGTTAGTACTGAGACCCCTACAGTGGAGTCAGTTCCAGTAGTTAGAGACTATTCTGATGTATTTCCAGCTGATCTTCGGGGTATGCCGCCTGATAGAGACATTGATTTCGACATTGACTTGTTGCCGGGCACTCAGCCCATTTCCATCCTCCTTATCGCATGGCTCCTCCTGAGTTGAAGGAGTTGAATGAGCAGTTACAAGAGTTTCTTGAGAAGGGATTCATCAGGCCCAGTGTATCACCTTGGGGCGCTCCGGTATTATTTGTGAAGAAAAAGGATGGCTCGATGCGTATGTGTATTGACTACCGGCAGTTGAATAAGGTGACAGTGAAGAACAGGTACCCATTGCCTCGCATTGATGATATATTTGACCAGTTACAGGGTTGTAGAGTGTTCTCCAAGATTGACCTACGTTCGGGTTATCATCAGCTGAAGATTCGGGAACCGAATATCCCGAAGACTGCATTCAGGATCAAATATGGCCACTATGAGTTCCTTGTTATGTCATTCGGGCTGACCAATGCCCCAGCATCCTTCATGCACCTGATGCACATCATATTTCGGCCTTATATTGATACTTTCGTCATTGTGTTAATTGATGACATTCTGGTATATTCTAGGTCCCAGGAGGACTATGAGAAGCACTTGAGGACTGTGCTTCAGACATTGAGGGAGAAGAAGTTGTATGCCAAGTTTTCTAAGTGTGAATCTTGGCTTGATTCTGCGGCATTCTTAGGCCACATTGTGTCTTCGGATGGGATCAAAGTAGATCCGAAGAAGGTGGAGGCGATTCAGAGTTGGCCCAGAGCGTCCTCAGCTACTGAGATCCGCAGTTTCTTCGGTTTGGCTGGGTATTATTACCGTTTTGTGGAGGAATTTTCATCCATTTCAGCGCCTATGACCAGACTGACCCAGAAGGGTGCACCTTTTATATGGACTGAGGAGTGTGAGGAGAGCTTTCAGAAGCTCAAGACAGCCCTGACTACAGCTCCTGTGTTGGTTTTGCCTACCGGTTCCGGATCCTATACAGTTTATTGTGATGCTTCGAGGATTGGCTTGGGAGCGGTGTTGATGTAGGAAGGTAGGGTGATTGCCTACGCGTCCAGGTAGTTGAAGGTTTATGAGAAGAACTACCATGTTCATGATCTCGAGTTGGTAGTGATTTACGCCCTGAAGATATGACGTCATTATCGATATGGTGTTCCCTGTGAGATATTCATGGATCACTGGAATTTGCAACACATATTCAGGCAGAAAGATCTAAATTTGTGCCAGCGTAGGTGGTGGACGACGCCTTGAGTCGCCAGGCGGAGAGTTTGGGGAGTTTGGCATATCTTCATGCAGCTGAGAGGCCTCTAGCCTTAGATGTTCAGTCCTTAGCTAGTCAGTTCGTGAGATTGGATCTTTCTGAGCTTTGCCGGGTATTAGCTTGTATGGTGGCACGATCTTCCCTTCATGACTGTATCGGAGAGCGTCAATAAGATGTTCCCCACCTTTTGGTTCTTCAGGATAGAGTCCGGCGGGGAGATGCCAGAGATGTGACTATAGGAGAGGATGGGGTGATGAGGATGCAGGGCCGTATCTGTGTGCCCAACGAAGATGGGCTTCGGGAGTTGATTCTTGAGGAGGCCCATAGTTTGCGGTATTCCATCCATCCGGGTACCACGAAGATGTACTAGGATCTGAGACAAAAATGGCGGGGAAATCATGGGAACTTGATGAAACTTCCCCAACTGAAATTCTGAGAATTTAGGGGGTTTTTGACATCGGATTTCGATGATTCTTGTCGAGTAGTTCGTGAGTGAATGGGTGTCCGAAAAAATATAACTTTTACCCGATTCCGTCACGTGGGCCCGAGGGCCGTTTTGGTCAAAATTCCTAATTTCGCGTATTAGCTTCGAATTAATTAGTTATTTTGATTTCTTGAAATGATATTCACATTATGCAATCGAATTGAATGGATTTGGGCCACCCGGAGTTGGATACTCGTGGCAAGAGCGTGATTATTGGTTGATTAGCACATTCGGGGTAAGTAGTTTGCCTAACCTTGTGTTGGAGAAATTCCCTTAGGCATTTATAACTGATTTTTGACATAAAAACCCTGTGTAGGTGAGGTGACGAGTAGGTGCACGGGGTATTCTCACTAATTCCAATTCTTCCTTTTATGACATACCTCTTCTTCAATTCCTATTATTTCTGTTCTTGGTTTAACTGAGTAGCAACTTAAGATTTTATCAAGTCCAACAATTTTTACCTAATTTTTCACTCGTTACTATTATTTGAAACTGGGTTAAGTGCCTTCCTCTATATTTGTCAACTGTTTTCCCAAACTTTTGAATTACGCTATATCTGATATACATCTCGCATTACATATTTACATTGGGACTGCGGGCTATGACCTGAGACTTTCCCTTGCATTGTGTTGCATATTTATATTGGGACTGCGGGCCGAGACTTGAGACTTTCCCTTGCATTGCATTGCATATTTACATTGGGACTACAGGCCGAGACCTGAGACATTCCCCTATATTGCATAGGCCGAGACCTGAGACTTTCCCCTATATTGCATTGCACGACTATCTACTGATTTATATGTTGTGCGGAACTGAGATTTATTACTTCGTTCTTTCTGGTTCACTTTACTTCCCGTTACTTATTACTGTTTTACTTAATTGTTAATTATATATGTTTATTTTTGCAAACTCAGTAGAGCCGCAACCTGACCTCGTCACTACTTGACTGGGGTTAGGCTTGGCACTTACTAGGTACCGAATGTGGAGTACTCACGCCCTTTTGCGCATGTGTTTCTCATGTGCAGATCCAGGTACCAGAGCACCATTCCGGAGTCAGTAGAGTTGCAGATCTTTGGGAGACTTTGAGGTATTTTTGCAGCGTCCGCAGAGCTTCTGAGTCCCCCTCCTATCCTAGCATAGTTATAGTTCGTATATGAGACTACACTTTCATTTTCACTTTTGTATATTGAACCATAGAGTTTAGCTTGTGATGTTGGAGACATTCCGGGTTTTGGGAAGTAAAAAAAAAAAAAGTGTATATGCTGAGCAACTACGTTATATTTAGTTGATACCCTTCTATCTTTATTTTATTGATTTGTTATTTTCCGCAAATTCTAAGCTTACCTAGTCATAGAGACTAGGTGCCGTCACGATACCTTTCGAAATACCTTTCGAAGGGTAAATTGGATCGTGGCACTGCATCTGCATATGACACAACATGCACTTACACTCGGGTCAGACTGTCAGTATGTTATTCGATCTTTAATTAATCATATTTATTCCTAAAGTTTAGTTTGGCTCTCAATAATAGAGAAAATTCTCCTAATTTAAACTGGTTGCGGATATAGTGGTTAAGAATATTTTCAATTCTCGAACCAGGTTCAGACAATCAAATGAGCTTGAGGTTTGTTTCTAACTACAGTACAGCTCAAATGATTTATAAAAATAAAAAATAAAAAGATAAAAGAACTAGCCTCTTAAATTACCTAGTTTTTTTTACCGTTGAAATTAATTTGACCAAATATAGCTGGTATATAGACTTAAATAATCAAACCAAACTAATTGACTAAAAGAAGTGGTAAAGGCATAGAAAGTACTCTACGCTGGGTTGGATTGTACATTATGGACAAGGGTAGTATGAAAACCTAGTTGCGTGATTTATCAAGTCAAAGATGTGAAAATTAAAATCCTATAATGCCTACTGAGGGTGAAATACAGGAGAACAATCGTGTTTATTTTGACTATATGACACAGATCGTCCAATGCAAAATTATCTCCCTTTGGGATGCTGAAATATCGAAAGTCAAATGCATTGAAAAAAGTAAGCGGCGTTCCTACTTTACCTTCCCAAAAGATTCGATAAATAAAAAAAATTAATTTTAACCAAATTAAGTACTTTTCGAAATATTTTGGCATGTGGATCATCGTGTCAAGATGTTGATTGGGTTCAACGTTTTCCGGTCCATGCCGGAGTTCTTTAAAATCAGGATAAATATTTAATAATTTGTGGACGTTAAGCATATCAGTAACCCGAAAATATATTTAATTGTTAAAATATTTTCAAAAAATAGATGGATAAAATTTTGACAATTTCCCAATTACTCTTCCAAGAAAAAAAAAGTAGAAATCGATATTAGAGAAAAATTAAGTAGATCGAATCATTAGTTTTAACCTTTGTATGTTACATTTGACACAAACTTAGTTAGTAGGATCCAACTCTTCGCTAGATAATCCTATTAGCCACCTTAAAACCATTCTTTGATCCTCATAGTTTGTTATAACTGCCTTTGATTAACTAAATTAGAATAGCTAAAGCACTGATGAACAGAACAGATGACTTAGCCTTTAGCCAAATTAAGGCAGTTTAAATACTTAATGACTTTTACTAAGCCATATTTAGCATTTGTAGTTTAGAGTTTAGACCCCTAAACAACATTTAGAACAGTTGTTTTGATCGAAAATAGACAATTTAGACTGATTAGCGCCTAGGCCTTGACCAATCTCAATCCATAGACGAAAGTTTCCAAAATAATCTCTGTCAAATACGTACATTAAAAAATATTTGTCTTGTTTCTGAACTCCACATCTTCCAAACAAATCATTGGCATTCCATTTTTTATTTTTAAATAATTTTGACATCAATCATTGCACATGACAATAATATTCCATTCCATTCATCATCTGCTAATTACATTATCAAAGGAAACAAACAAAACTCTGTAACAAAGGAGAGCGGCAATGCAGAATATCGAGCTGGTAAGTCTATTTAAAGCTTGAAATCCATTGTGCTAGCCATGTGTATAGGAGAGCATCTTTTCTTGTTTAAATACTCAACCTGTTTTAGTATTCTGCTCTCTAACTTCCCCTTTAAATATACAATGCACTTGTTCTATAATATGATCCTAGCCATGTGTTGAAGGAATCCTCAATCTTCTCCATGACGGCGCATGCATTCTTTCTCTTTTAACATCAATCAATTCTTTTGATTCTTTCTTCTATAAATACTTGATTGGAGACTGTTATTTTATGCAAATAATAGTCCAAGAATCATTTAAATTTTGAAGATATTATGTTGCTGGAGATGAGGTTTAAAGGAAGATATGAGAGACTTGGCGGAGTTGAAGATCTTAAAGTTGCAAATAGGCCAAGAAAATGTTGGTTAATAAAGAAAATGAATGGAAGATTGAAAGGTATCAAGTTATCACGCTCAAGAAAGTTGAACTGGAAGGCATTTTCTATGGTAATATTGCCAAGTAGGATTGCTAGAATATGTGGGGAGATAGTGAAAAGAATGAAAAATATGGAAGATGTATGTCCTGCCATTAATGTATTTTCTTGTCATTGGGGATTTCCTGTCCTTTCTCATTCCACTGTTAAATCCCGAAGGAATACCTTTTGATATTCGCTTTTATGCCTGTTTGTAATCAGAAGAGTTTTATTGTTTTATCAATACTAAAACACATTGGATAGTTAAAAGGTTTAAAAAGGTGTGTGTGTGTGTGTAATTGCAGTTCCATATTTCAGATCCTTTCAAGAAAAAGAAGGGAGAACAAACTAAAATCAGTAGTTAGCCAATAATTGAGATGATGATAAACTACAGTTAGTTCAAAAGATGTGGATGCGGATTTAGATTTTGAATGATTTAGTAGGCGTTTGGACATAAAAAATGTGAGATTTGAAAAAAAAAAAAAAAAAAAAATTTTGAAGTTAAGTTAGAAATGAAGTAGTTTAAAAATTGAAAATATGTTTGGACATGTATTTAACTTGAAAAAAATATTACAGTTTCGTGAGAGAAAAAATATTGTTTACTTGAAAAACATGTAAAAACCACCTTTTCAAATCTGAAACTCTTCTTCAAAATTTGAAGCTCGTCTTTAGTACTTCAATTAAACATATAACCAACTGCTAATTTGAAAATACTTTTGGAAAATAGGAAAAAGAAAGTTATGTCTAAACGGTTTAGTTTGTTGCTAAGCTACAAGAAAATGAGTACTTGAGTATAAAGTATTTTATGACAATTTCTTTTTTATCTCATCAAGATAATCGTCGTTAAATATATGCATATTAAAAATTTAGAGCTGATTTTTTGTTAATAGCGGGAACTAAAAATTCAGGTTTTAGTGGCACATATTAGAGGCGACCTGAGAATTTCGCCACTAAAACTTAATCTTAGTAGTAACTTTTAGAATCGCCACTAAAAATGTGATATTTATAACAATAAATAAGATCGCCACTAAAAAACAAATTTCTTGTAGTGTTTTCTGGTGACAATAGAAGAAATATAGCGAATATTTTGTAGCATTTACACGTCACTACTTCAATTAGATAAATAGCAACGATGTGTATACGTTTAGCAACTGTTTAAGACCAAATCAAGTAGAAACAAGATATGAATGTGACTCACGTTTGTTTAACAATGTTGGTCCACATACCTCCATTCCATATTATAAACAGAAAACGGCCCGATATACCTTTTTATTTTAATTTATTGTTTGATCATATTCCCTGTTATACTTTCCGTTCAGATTTATCCCTATCGTTCATAAAAGTTTTATATTTGTACTTATTTTAACGGCTGGGACACGTGACACATTCTGAGAGAAAGAACTAACCTACTTCAATTTTTCCTTAAATAAATGAGAAAGCACATTCTGAATGGTCCTGGGTACTTGGACATATCTAAAATCTCAATACAATTATTGTTAACAGTAGAAATTACTTCGCCAGGGGTCACTGCACTGCTCGAAATAGGCCACAATCTTTTATCGTGGCTTTTGAGATCGCCGGAAAAGTAATTGCGTCAGGCCTGTCTCAAGTTTCAAATTTTTTGTCACACCTATTTCAATTTTTCCTTAATAAATGAGATTGAGAGAAATAAATATGCAAGGAATTATGGGCTGACTCCCAGTAATTTTATTTTTTATTTCAAAAGTGGGGTTACATCCAGTGATAATAAGAGAAGTAGAGGAAGAGAAAAATGCAAGGAAGTGAGGGGTAAGAAAAAAAAATGGTGGCAACAAGAAAAGAGATAAAGAGAACTTCATACACGAAATAAAAGTTTATGTTTAAAAGAGATTTGGGAAAAAATTAAAAGAGGAAAAACGGGCGGGCGGGTCAGGTATGTAAATTAGGAACAAATATAAAACTTTAATAGACGACAGTGATAAATCTGAACAGAAAATATAACAGGGAATAGGATCAAATAATAAATCAAAGTAGAAAATATATCAGGCGCTTTTGCGTATTATTAATACCATCACATCATCACTCCATTTGATAGAAGTAGAATCCATGGCGTAAGTTTCTTCAAATCTAAATTCCGGTGTATAAGTGACTTTCTAATACTCCAATTGATATAAGAAACTAATAATCTTTTAGAATTAATTTCAAACTTTTTTCTAATTTGATAACAGTAAAATGTAAAATGTTTAAACCATTAATTGTGTTTTTGCAATAAAATGATTAGTCATACAAATGTCGCTAGTTTATAGCATGCATATTTACAATAAGAAAAGTTAATTTAAGGAAAGAATACACAAAATGTTTGGAATGATCCCACTTATTAGAAATGACATCACATCACCATACGATATATTGATGAGCCCCTATAATACTTGAGATTATCTTAAATATACTGCTCAATCAATTTTAAATATTTTATTTCTTACTTGACCATTAGTGTATTATATAAACTTTTTATATTTTAAAATTTAAATTGTTTAATCTCGGGAAATAAAAAGTATGAAGACAAATATAGCTGGTTTTGCTTTATCGTACTGCCAAAGCTTGTTTGGGGGATTTTTTTTAAAAGTTAGGACAAAACTAAAAGAAAACAGTAAAAAATAAGTCACAAGTCTAGCGTAACGCGAAAGAATTATAGAAGTAACTAATCTTATGATATTATAAAAATTAAAAATATTTAATGTAATGCTATGTTGCAAATGGAAGAGATCAAATTTTTTAATATCTTCTCCTTATGCTTGAGTTGGAAGAATCCAATTAGATTTTCAAAAAAAATAAAAAAAACTAAGATTGGTTTTAACATGAATAATGTAGTGACATCTAAGAAAGCAGGGTGACAATTGATTGTGAGGCCACTCTCTAGTGTTCTTCTACAAAAGTTTTAAGGCAGAAACAATTGATTTAGGGCCCATGTTGTCGAAGATTTTATGGATCAAAATATAAGACCAATGGGCAACAACAACTGATTCATGTTCATATGTTTAAGACTTTAAAGCTTGTCTTGTTGCTCCCACCATTTTTTTTTCATCTATTTTTCCCTTCCTTGCAGATACGCAAAGCAGGGAACATTAAAGCATAGCAGTATGGACAATGGACCTAATTCTTACTTTACTGAATTATATGTTTCACTTATTTTTTGTATTTTCTTCCATTTCATACTATGACAAATCCGACCTGTCTTGATTGCAGATTGAATGTTATTGCTGAACATTTTGTGATCACAACATTGTTGGAAAAATTAATGGTATCTCAAAAGGGAATGTCCAATATTTTAATTTGGAAAAACTTTTCTTCTATGAAATATTATATTGTTATTTACTTATTATTTAGTAAATTATTTTACATTTAATAGAGTCAAACTAGCCGTTATTTAGCAGTTAACTAGTCGTTGGAGCAACACTTATATAAACATGGTCTTTGGAGAGCTAAAGACACTTTCTAATACAACTTTCTGAATAATCTTTCTCTCCTATATGCTGGGTTTCTTTCTTGAGTTTTCTGCTAGTTCTGTTCCCAATTTAATAATCGGAAGAGTTTGTTGAATCCTGGGGGATACGCCTATTTTATTTATCACCGTGTGGGCGGAATATCTTTAAGGACAGTGTCCTTGACACGCCTCAAACTAATTCTTATTCTCCATAATATATTTCCAACAATCTTAAGGATATTTTCATATTTTTTTAATTATGGAGAATCAAATTTGATGTTGTCCAAGTTATTGTTCTAATAATGAGACCTACACTTCAAGTTTTTAGAATGGTCGTCTGGAGAATACCACTCATGAAATATTGATGAACTTTAAAGACATACGGTAATATCTTCCACTTATATGTTTTGCGTAACACTATATCTTAGTGTCAGGTATGCATAAATTAAATAATATATACCTCTTCAATATTTATTCTTTCATGCTTATTCTCGTGAGAATATAATAGGCAGA
>ML374061.1:23361-108770 GCA_005239525.1 Nicotiana knightiana | reverse complement strand
GCCTATATTCCTATGGAATCAGGATTAACAAGAACGCATTAATAATTCCCGTATAATAACCAAGCAAGGCGATTAGGTATATTCCTATCCTAACCGCAAATCCGCTCCCCTGAAGGGTTAAGATCTTGCTCTACCCAATCTTATATGCAATCTAGAATTCCCTCTCCCGAGTTCAATCCTAGATTCGTAGATAGTATTCAATTGATGATCAAGCAATCAAATAATTAAGCGCAAGATTGAATAAATAAACCAATATGATAAAATAATAAGAACAATTCAAGCTTCAAACTACAATGATCATGTAGCACCCAAAACTCTAGAACTAATGAACAATGAAATTAAAGGAAGAGAAGAGAAGAAAAACTAGGTAAAAGCCTCCTTCAAGCGTGGTATGTGTTCCTCCACGTCAATTCCCACGTCAATCTCTTCGTGAATATCCCACGTGAATCTCCTCCAAAAATCCCCTTCGAAGTTGTGTTTTTGGGTCTATTTATATGTTTGGGATAAACCATAAACATGTAGGAGACTTCTATTCAAACCGGGAAACACTTAAAACCTTCAAAAAGCGGAATTGACCCGACCAGGGACCCCCGGCGTTAAGCCCCAAATGCCCCACTAGGGCAAAACGCCCCACTATAGTCTGGACAGGACAGGCTTTAGGGGCAAAACGCCTCACTATAGCCTGGACAGGCCAGGCTTTAGGAGCAAAACGTCCCACTATAGCCCGGGTCACTCCTTTTCGACTCTTGAGCGTATTTTTAACGTTTATACACCCATTTAACTCGGCTTCCATCTCCAATTCACCTACACATGAAATATACTCCATTATGCACATATAACGTGTATTTTTATCACAAAATCACATAAAATGTAAGGTACATGATGCTTAAAACTATGGATTCTAGCCACGCATCAGTAGATAATTAACTAAGTCTAATGACTCAACCTCTCGAATCACTTGAATCAATCTAATTCCTAACTTAGATAAATAATTAAGCTAATTACATATTAAGCTAAGAGTTAGTCTAAATTCAACTTCATTAGTGGTTAACTATTGAGTTAATCACTCAATTAGGATAAAAATCAGTCAATATTTAATAAGCTAATAACCTAATCCTTAATTACTAAAAGAGTAATTTTAAGGTCACTAAGGGGTAATGTAGGAATTACAATTGAAGAATCTTGGGTGTAACAACCCAAGAAACTTCTAGAATTAGGAAAATATCATAAAATCAGATTTTTAGGGGTTAAAATAGTAACTTTAAAAGAGGATAAGGGCTGTAATTGATAGGAATGTTATAGAAGGGGGTACAGTTGTCCAATAGGATAAGGTTAGACAGATGTACATGTATTATTTCAGTCTAATATGATAAGGAATATCCTCTAAAGATGCTACCCTAAATTTCCCTATATATAGACTAGGATATTTAGCAGCCAAAGACACCTTTTTGGCCTCTGGGAAAACCGATTTTTACACAATATAGACACACTTTACACACTTGAAAATTTTTACTCTTTACACTCTCTAGAAATACTAATCTAAAAATACACTACTATTACTCTGAAAACAGAAACAAAATATATACTGAAGTCACGAAAACAGTTCAAAAAAAAATTTGGTCTTCCTATAGCTGTGGTTTTTCTTTCCTGAAGAACTAGTCTTATTTCTGATTTTTACTCAATTACTGGTATTCAAGCTGTCACTCCTGGGTTTTTCTTACTGTTGGCTCTATGGTTATTTGGATATTGTTGCTGAAGTTCCAATCTGAAGTTTATTTTTGGTTTTTCCTCGTTGATTTTGCTGTTATAGGTATGTAAATCCCAACCTGAAGTTATCTATATAAAAATGTGATATTCTTGTTCCTTGGATTGGTTTCTCTGATACTTGTTGCTCCAGCTTAGTTTCAAATATCTGTTTGCTTTCTTGTTTGTTAGTTGACATGTAGCATCACAGAATCATTATGTTTAGTATAGCCTCATTAGAGTTGAATCGGACCCCCCTAATGGTCAGATTCATTCTATAAGATGCATAAAGTGTTTTTTTGTTTTCTTGCTTAGAAAGCCACAAGCAGAGGCACATACATTTCTAGTCAAAGTAAAAGGATTCAAGTCGAAGAAACAAAAGTCTAGAGACATATTCCTTTTTTTTTACTGTCTTTATATAATGTTTTTTTTAATTCTGCATTTTTTAGTACAGAATGTATTTATTTGTTTCTGGAATTATTGTAAAACAAAAACTGGACTGTATATTTATTTTGCTGCATTACAGTGTCAGGAATTAGTACGTGTATAGTTTATAAAAATTTCGTGTTCAAACAGGTTTTTTTAAAGATGATTAGATCTTGTTTTAATCTTTTGGAATCTCGAATCTTGTTTCTTCAAGCTTTAAACTATACACATTTTCAATAGATGTGAATCTCTAAAAAGAAAGAAACAGAATGTTATGTGAATTTAGTAGGTATATTCTTATAGACAATATCTCCATTTCTAACAAATTCGAAATCATGACCTCTTTCTATGAAACGTTAATATTGAGCCAAATTTTAAAAGGAAAAGACGCCAGATATTCTTCTTTAAAAAGAAAAGCACCAAACTGGCTATTCAAATCTGATAAAATCTGTCCGAAATTCCATTTTTTTTACTGTGAAAGACTCTTTTTTTTTAATTCCCGTAAATCACCCTAAGCTTTTTACTTCAAATTTAATGGAATTCCGAAGTGTATAGGCAAACAATGTCTTTGTAATGGTTGAATGCAACAATGCTGATTTTAGTTTAGATTTGTAAATCAATAATTCTGTCTTTGTGCCCTTTTACAATCCTTTCATTTTTAGCATGCTTTTAGTTTAATTGTATAGCTTCACTTTTTCACAAATAGCCAAAACTAGGATGAGCCTAAAGTGATAATTGCTAAAATTGAGCTAAATTTGGCGATAGCCCAAATGCTTGTCCTTAGACTAGCTAACTTAGCTCTTAGGTAACTTTTGAACCCATATCTACCCTTTAATCCAAAAATACCTCTTTTAGACTAAAATTACAAAACTTAGAGAAAAATCCACAGTTGCTTCAAATAAGCCTTTTAACCATCATGACCATAGTCATGATTATGTAATCCACACTCGGTGTGGCAACTCATGCCCCCGACCACAACGCCGAACTATAATAAAAATAACACGTTGTAAATTGCGGGTGCATTTCATGTAGCGCGTTTACAATGTGTCCAAAAACGACAAGTGCACGCCATCGTGACTTGTTTCAAGCTAAATCCATAAATATTAAAAGCGTTTTAAAAATTAAAATAAGCTAAATGCACAATAGGCTAAAAATATGTAAATGATCAGATAATTAAGCCAAATGTCAATAGTTAAGCGACCGTGCTAGAACCACGGAATCCGGGAGTGCCTAACACCTTCTCCCGGGTTATAGAATTTCTTACTCGGATTTCTGATTTGCAGACAATTTTAAACAGAGTCTAAAATTCCTCGGTTTGGGATTTCAATAAATAAATGGTGTCCCGGAACACCGTCAGAAATCCGGGTGGCGACTCTGAAAATCAACAAATAAATCCAAAATTCGAATAATGTCACTTAAAGTGGAAAAACTCCCTTATTACTCTTACTGGGGGTGAAGAAGGGGGTGTGACAGCTCTGGCGACTCTGCTGGAGAACTGAACCCAGAATCTCTGGTTCAGGGTTCAAGAATTCGAGCTTAGAATAGCTGTTATATTTGGCTTTCATTATTACCTGATTTTTACATGTTTAAACCTAATGTGCTAAATGCCGTTTTCCTTTACCGCTTCGATATTATCTGAACAATATATAAATTGTGCCGAAACCCTCTTCTCTATGAGTTTTCTAAGTCATCTAGGAAGTGCGCACTTCGTGTGACTTCTTTTCTGTTAGAGTCATATCCAAATTGTAGAATGAGGTTCGGACAAGTTGCAAAGCCGGTGAAGCTTTTGTATTCCCGGTACGCTGCCCCCCCCCCCGACTCGAGCTGTCCGCTCGGGTAAGCCTGGTCTAGAACAAAACCCCGGGATTTAAACTTAGAATAACATAGCCTCATGTTGGATCCCTAGTAGAAACGATTATCTGCAACATGTGCATTTGACTTAGGGGACTCAACACAGGGGTTGGGTCCGTCTAGGACAGGTGAACCTGAAATAAAGACCATCCTGATGCATCCTACCTGGCTATATGTTCATTATTTTGTTTTGGCTTGTTTGTCGACCGATTAAATAAAAAAATGTCAGAAAAACCAAGAGCGAAATAGAATAGAAAATTTTTCCGATTTTTGAAAAAAACACCGATATTCAAAATTGTCTAGAAACTCTGCCAAGATTTTGAAAAGAAAATGGTATTTCACAAAAAAAAGGGAAATGATTCAGTGCATGTTTTTCAACTCGTGTCAAAATTTCCCGAACTACGCATTGTTTGATTCCCGCCGGTGTGGGATACGTAGGCAATCCTCATCGGGTCGAACCTTATTTTTCAAAAAAAAATATATGGTCATAAATAAAGGTGATGTCGTTATTGTCTAAGTAGCCAAAATGTCCCAACAGGGCGCCAAAAGGCTGTTTTTGCAAAAATAGCCACCTATGGTCTTTTTCAAATTTTTGATCCAATTAGCAAACACAGCCCTAAAATCGTCCTTCCCAAAGTGCTGAAGGGACGTATTTACAAAGATGGTCCATTTTCAATTAGTTATAGACTTTTTGCAAAAGTAGCACCTTTTTCTCTTTGATCAAAAATAAATCATGGTTTTGCTTTTTTCTTAACCAATCACCTAAATAAATGTGCAGGATGAGTACCGTTGAAATATCCCCTTTAAAGTTGTAGAGGAAATTCCCATAAGACTCCATCTATGGTGGAGAAACCTGGGGGAGGTCAGTAGAGGTGCCGTGGTAAAAGCTTTAGGCGGGCTCACCGGCCTTTTGAAGATTAAGTCGAGGTTGGACATAATTGAGGCTCTAATACCATTCTGGGATCCAGCGCACAATGTGTTTCATTTCTCGAATTTTGAATTGACACCCACACTGGAAGAGATAGCGGGGTATGTTGGCCTCGGTGAGAATCTCAAAAGCCATTATCCGGTAGCACCTAGAGCTGTGACACCTCACAAGTTTTTGGACCTTCTGAGCATCAGTCGGGAAATCCAAGATTCGAACTTATCTGAGGGATTCTGCACATTTTACTTCATTTACCATCGTTACGGGGATCCTCGGGGTTTTGAAGGTGTGAATACCGGTTTAACCCACCACGGGAATCAAACTAAATGGGAGGCCCGCCGGGGATTGTCCTTTGTGGTAGCATTCTTGGGTATCCTAATCTTCCCGAGGAGCGATGGATGTATAGATATTGGACTCGTAAGAGTAGCCGACTTCATGATAAAAAAGTGTAATGGCACTCTTGTACCAATGATCGTAGCAGAAATCTACCGTGCCTTAACTGTTTGCCAATCCGGAGGAAAGTTCTTCGAGGGCTGCAATCTACTCTTACAAATCTGGATGATCGAACATCTCTTCCACCGCCTAGGGTATATGAATTATAGTCTGACTGGCCTAGATTGCATTGAAGAACATAGGACTCGGGTAGAGGGTCATGAATTTCCAGAAGGCACAGAAGCCTGGCTTGCACACTTGAGTTCTTTGACTGCCGACCTGTAATGACCCAAAAGTGTCATCCCGTATATTCTAGTTAATTCTATGTTCTGAGGTCGTGAAAACCTCCTTCCATCTCACCTCAATGTGTGCGCAACCCGGGCGTGTAGCCGGGAAGCCTTTATGTGAAAAATTGATAAAAATAATAATTATGTATTAGAAATTTGAATAAAGTTAACTTCGGTCAATGTTTTTGGTAAAATGACCCGGACTCGTGATTTGACGGTCCTGGAGGGTCCGTAGGAAAATATGGGACTTGGGCGTATGCTCGTAATCGAATTCCGAGGTCCCAAGTACGAGAAATAAATTTTTAAAGAAAATTATTTTCTAAAAAATATAAAGGTTTTTGAAAATAAAATGTTATGTGAAACCTGTGGTATTGGGTCCGTATCTTAGTTCCGGATCCCAGTACAGGTTCGATATGATTTATATGTTTTATCTGTGAAGTTTGGTATGAAACAAACTTCGTTTGGCGTGATTCAGACCTTAAACGCAAAATTTGATGTTAAAAGAAGTTTTGAGGAATTTCATTGATTTTTTGTTTGATTCGTCGTTTTAGTGTTATTTTATGTGATTTGGAACCTCGAGCGAATCCGTATTAAGTTATAAGACTTGTTTGTGCATTTGGACAAGGTCCCGGGGGGCCTCGGGTGTGTTTCGGATAGGTTCCGGATCCATTTTCCCTATTTTGAACTACTGAAAACTGTCATCTGGTTTCCTTCTATGTGATCGCATAGAAGGATCCGCGATCGCATAGAGTGTCTCACCCGCCCAGTAATTTCCTTCACTGCGATCGCAATAGTTGGTCCGCGATCACAGAAGCCACTTACTCCTTATACGCGATCGCATAAGCTATTCCGCGATCGCGTAGGGCATTTTAAACAAGCTTCATTTTCCACCTATAAGTTTGCAAAATCGGGAATCACAAGGCTTCTGGGCAGAATATAAGTTTGCAAAATCGGGGTTTCACCATTTTAAACATATTTTGACTTCTAGAACTCGATTTTGGGCGATTCCTTGAGGGGTTTTCACACAAATCGAATGGGTAAGTGTTCTTCCACTATAATTAATTATATTTGATGAATTATTCTTGTTTTTATCATTTAATTTGTGTTTTGGGTTGAGGGAATTGTGGGTTTTGAAAGAAAACTTCAAAAAAATTCATGATTTGAATGGCCAAATGTTATCGGAATTTGATGAAATTAGTATGGTTGGACTCACAATTGAATGGGTGTTCGGAATTTATAAATTTTGTCAGGTTCCAAGGTGCGGGCCCGGGGGTCGACTTTTGGGTTAATTTTCATGATTTTGTAAAGATTGAGACTTTATTATTAGGAATCGTTCCTTATACGTTTTATGTGTATTTTGAAGTTGTTTTAGTTGATTGTAAGCCGTCCGGAGGTCTTTCCGCCCGAGAAGTCTATTTTTGAGTACTCGGTTCTCTTCTTGAGGAGAGTATCTTGCCTAACCTTGTGTGGGGGAACTACCCCTTAGGATTGAGTCTTCCTTGTTGATTGTAGTCCGAGTATGCGAGGTGACGAGTGTGTACTCGTACTTATTTGCAATTAGATTGCCCTTTTAGGATTCGTAAATTCTTATATTACCTGTGTATGATTTGTAATTGTTACACTTGAATCCTTGGTTGTTAATTTCATTCCTTCCTGTTTAAATTAGAATTACTTGTTTTTGTATTCTTTGTTGGCTATTTGACTTTACTTGACTTAACTGTAAATTCTACTTCTCTTATCATCATGCTATATTTTCTTCCTAACTTGCCTAATTGACTATAATTAGTGTCATCTAGCCTTATAGTTGACTAGCCGTAGTTGGAACATCTATTCGTTGGAGTCAAGCATGCCCGTGAGTCTTACATTGTGATTTATATGACTATTCCCTTAAGTGCCACTTAGGTCTAATTGTTAGACATTTATGTTATTGGTATTTCCTTGATGTTGCCTATTATTGGGCCTTTTGTTTTAAGCTGAGTGTTATTCCGTGAAGTAAACGGTTTAGGTGAGATTGGTTATAGTTGTTTCCCTTGTCGGGATGTTATGGTTTCTGCTACTGTCTATGTTGTTAATGATATGGTTTGTATTGTTGACTCCCTTGCCGGGATGTGATGGTTCCTATTACTGTTTATGCTGTTAATGATATCGTTTGTACTGTTGACTTCCTTGCCGGGATGTTGTGGTTTCTATTACTGGTTATGTTGTTAATGATATTGTTTGTATTGTTGACTCCCTTGCCGGGATGTGGTGATTTATGGGTCATATTGTTAGTTTTTCCTTGCCAAACTGTTGTTCTTAATATTGTTTGGGTGAGGAAGAGTGTAAAGCACGAAGGATAATGTTGTGCCATGTTCATGTTATTTAGCACGAGGGAACATTCTGTTCCATGTTTATGTTATTTAGCACGAGGGAACATTCCGCGCCATGTTTATGTTATTTAGCACGAGGGAACATTCCGTGCCATTTTTATGTTATTTAGCACGAGGGGAAATTCCGTGCCATGTTTATGTTATTTAGCACAAGGGAACATTTTGTGCCATGTTTATGTTATTTAGCACGAGGGAAAATTCCGTGCCATGTTTATGTTATTTAGCACGAGGGGAAATTCCGTGCCATGTTTATGTTATTTATCATGATGGGACATTCCGTGCCATGTTTATGTTATTTAGCACGAGGGGACATTCCGTGCCATGTTTATGTTATTTAGAACGAGGGAAATGTTATGTTATGTTAGCACGAGCCATGTCATCTTATGTTAGCGCGAAGGGAGATTCCGTGCCGTAATTATGCATTACTATTTCCGTTGATCCTGTTTGCTATTTACTGCATGTACAGGCAAGATTTGATATTCCTCTTGTACCGCACGACAATTTCTGAGTAGCGGACTGAGTTCTGGCGGATAAATCTTGAGGAGATTTTGATCAAGGGATTTTATTGAAAAGTATTATTGAAGAAGCAATGATTTTGAAATGAGTATAATTGAATGACTTTTACATCGAAGGTATATTTGAAAAGTACTAGTCTTGCCTAAAATGATATTTGGAAGTCATTTATTGGGAAAGCATCTTTGGGAAGTTTCGTATTTTGAAAGAAACTATGTTTTACGTAATTCTCTCTATTAAATATACTTATATCTACTTTTGGAGAAAGTATGTTTTCAAAGGAAACTCTTCCATACTAAAATGATTTTATTTGCAAAACTTTTTCATATGAACTGTTGTTTAAAGATTTCCACCAGTCTATGGATTTCAATGGCTTAGGCCCGATGTGAACAAACCGACGTAGAGTTGAGTTATTGGCGTTCTCTATTGTTTTGTGTTTCCTTTCGTTTTGGATTGTTTTGTTGTCCATATTTCTGTGTACTTTTATGTTGTTTCGTGATTGATAAGTGATTTCCTTCCGCTTTATATTTTCGTTGTCGTAAATTATTCTGTGAAGCCTTAGGTAGATGTAACGTTCGGTCATTTCTATATTCATGTTATTTCTTTTGTAGACCAATGGTGTCTTGACTAGTCCTCGTCACTACTCCACCGAGGTTAGTCTTGATACTTACTGGGAACCGTTGTGGCGTGCTCATACTACACTTCTGCATATTTTTGTGTGCAGATCCAGGTATATATTGTAGTAGTTGTGTGGATGATTGGCGAGGAGACTCAAGGTAACCTGCTGCTGCGTTCGCAGGTGTCGGAGTCACCTTCTTTGTATTTATTATTCATACACTTTTTTATTTATTTCCAAGCAAATGTACTTAGAAGTTGTAGAAGATTCGTAGAGCTTATGACTTGTACTACCGGTTTTGGGAAAGTTTGTACATTCTGTTGAGATTTTATATCGAGACTGCTAGCCTTCTTTTATTATTGTTGTTATTCAGTAACTGTTAGGCTTACCTAGTCCCTAAGACTAGGTGCCATCACGATACCCAACAGAGGGAAATTTGGGTCGTGACAAGTTGGTATCAGAGCCCTAGGTTCATAGGTATTACGAGTCATAAGCGAGTTTAGTAGTATCTTGCGGATGGGTTCAGAGACGTCCGTACTTATCTCGAGAGGCTACAGAACTATTAGTACAATTTCACTTCCTTCATTCCTATCGTGCGAGTTCATTGATCTTGAAATTTTAAATTATCGTTCCATTCTCTCACCGATGGTGAGGACACGAACGACGGTTCCTGATGATGTTACCCCGAAGCAAGTGTCGCAAGGGTTAGATACAGGGGCCAACAAGGAGCACGTGCCGCAGTTAAGATGCCTATCAGAGCAGTCGTTGAGGAGTCGTCAGTAGTTCTAGTTGAGGGACAGGTACTGGGGGCGCCTGTTGCTACCCCCGATTTCAGGAGACCTGAGAGCAGTTTTGAGTATAAGTGGTACATTGACTCGGGCAGGTTTGATTCTAGTGCACCATTTGCGTCACAGATCAGGGGAGGAGTTCAGACTCCCACCATATACACTCTAGAGTAACGAGGTCATATTGGTCGGGTTCCAGTTGTTATGGCAACATGACATGTGATTTCAGTTCAATCCGTGGTTAGGGAAGTAGCCTCTAAGGAAGAATACCTTGGACTTGAGAGGTACAGAAGTATCACCATTCTATCTTTCAGTAGATTGGCAGCAGATGGTGACCAGGGTTTCCTGGAGGAATGTCACTATGTCCTTCGTACTTCGGGTATTGTAGATACTAGCGGGATTTCTTTTGTCACGTCTCAGGTTCAGAATAATGGGTTGATCAGTGGTGGCGGCATATGAGTTGGGGAGACCTGGCCGAGTTAGCTTCACTAGCATGGATTCAGTCTTTCGGAGATGCTTTGAGGGAGGTTGCACCTCAGTTCCTTCAGGATGTACGGCGCGTGGAGTTTGAGCAGTTGAGTCAGGGTGCGGTGTCACTATGGAGCATGCCATTAGATTCAGTGAGTGGGCCAGACATGCACTTCGCTTGGTTTCTTCAGCTAGGAGATGAGTCTGTAGAGTCATTTGGGAGATTCAGGCATGATATTCGGTTTAGCGGGACTTGAGAGTTAGAGTAGGATGCCTCGTTTCAGCAGTTAGTGGGGATCGTTCGCCGGTTAGAGAGCACACAGGACCGAGAGCAAGAGGACAGACGATATTAGGGAGAGAGTTCAGGGAGGCCATGAGGCCTCGTAGATCGGAGGAATCTACTGGTCCGTATTATGGAGGCAAAGCACGACACGGTAGAAGTTTTGTGGGTCAACCAGTTCAGTTTGCATTACCAGCTTCGCATGGGATTTCAGGTATTCATGGGTTTCAGAGGATTCGTATGGTGTGTTTTTCCACAGCCATGTCAACAACGAGATTGTTTTCAGTGTGGAGATGTTAGCCACAGGGTGAGAGATTGTCCCAGGATTCAGGTAGGTGTGTGGTAGCAGGGTATTCAGGTGAGTAGGGGGCGCCTAAGAGGGGGAGGCCTGACCCGTTGATGTGTTGCATATTTTAGGTCGGAGGCCGATGCGCCAGATAGTATCACAGGTATATTTTGATGTGTTACAGAGGGGCATCAATTGTATTTCATTATAGTTCTGCTAGTCGGAAGAGTTCCCTTACTTGTTATTTTATTTATGAGTGAGTTCCATGTTTTGAAATCCATTTTATGGTTGCTCCTGTTGGGAGATTCTATGAGTAGTAGCCCATTTCTATCGTTGTTTATTTCATTCTTGATAGTGGTGAGACTGGAAGTGAGTCCTTGTCGTTCTTCGTGGTAAGCTTTATGTGATTTTCCTGAGTATTTTGGTTACGAGTTGTGATTTGATATTCCATCGAGGTGTGAGATCAGCTAGCGTTATGATTTTATCAACTGAGATGAATTGGTGGAGGAATTTCAATTGGTATGATATATTTTCGGTATGTGATTCAGAGTTGAGGGCGAGGTCCTCGTGATATTTGGGATTCGATATGTTTGGACCGGGCTGAGTACCGCGGTGGAATTTTATCAGGATGGAATCCTTGGGATTTGTTCATATTCTTTTCTTCTTCCTTGTTATATTTCTTTTGGTAAGTCGGTATTGATGGAGAGTTGTGCCTATGGGCTTGTTTTATAGTTCCTTTATGTGTTTCTATTTTCATATTCGGTCATTTCGTTATATTTTTCTTTAGTTTAGTTTGCGGGATGTGTGCCCGGTAGTGGTAGTTGTGGCTCGGTGTTTCGGGTGCCTAATAATGAAGTCTTCGTGTTCATTGCATCATTATCAGTGTTATGGGGTTTGGAAACAGAGTTCTTTCTGATCTGGGGCTGATTGCCAATGTCGAGTTGATTTCGGGCAGCTATTGTGATCAAAAGCGGTATATGAGCCTATGTGTGATGTACTGTGTTGTGTGGTCGTGCCTTGTGGGTGTAGTCATGAGTTGATGTAGCTGTTTGAGGCTAATGTCGGATATGGATTTAGTATCGGGTCTTTTGTAAATGAATAGAGGGTGAGAAGTAGAGGTATGAGGCTTATCGGTGGATGTGAAGGCTATATTGCGGTTGTGATTGTATCATCGGGCTTATGAGGGTTTGGGTGACGTGGGATCACCCGCGGGTATGTGTTAGAAGTATACCATCAACAATGGGATGAGTTCAAGGTGAATCTTGGCACGTTCAGGACGAACGTTTGTTTAAGAGAGGGAGGATGTGATGACCCAAAAGGTCATCCCATATATTCTAGCTAATTCTATGTTCTGAGGTCGTGAAAACCTCCTTCTATCTCACCTCGATTTGCATGCACAGCCCGAGCGTGTAGTCGGGAAGCCTTTATGTGAAAAACTGATAAAAATGATAATTTTATATTAGAAATTTGAATAAAGTTGACTTCGATCAACATTTTTGGTAAACGGACCCAGACCCATGATTTGATGGTCCCGGAGGGTCCGTAGGAAAATATGGGACTTGGGCGTAAGCCCTGAATCGAATTCCGAGGTCCCAAGTTCGAGAAATGAACTTTTAAAGAAAATTATTTTCTGAAAAATATAAAGGTTTTTAAAAATAAAATGTTATGTGAAACCTGTGGTATCGGGCCCGTATCTTGGTTCCGGAGCCCTGTACAGGTTCGATATGATTTATATGTTTTATATGTGAAGTTTGGTATGAAACAGACTTCGTTTGGCGTGATTCAGACCTTAAATGCAAAATTTGATGTTAAAAGAAGTTTTGAGAAGTTTCATTGATTTCTGGTTTGATTCGTCGTTTTATTGTTATTTTATGTGATTTGGAACCTCGAGCGAGTCCGTATTAAGTTATAAGACTTGTTTGTCCATTTGGACGGGGTCCCGGGGGGCCTCGGGTGTGTTTCGGATAGGTTCCGGGTCCATTTTCCCTATTTTGAACTGTTGAAAACTGTCATCTAGTTTCCTTCTATGCGATCGCATAGAAGGATCCGCGATCGCATAGAGTGTCTAACTCGCCCAATAATTTCCTTCACTGCGATCGCAATAGTTGGTCCGCGATCGTAGAAGCCAACTTACTCCTTTTAGGCGATCGCATAAGCTATTCCGCGATCGCATAGGGCATTTTAAGCCAGCTTCATTTTCCTCCTACGCGATCGTGCCTCGATTCCCGCAATCGCTATTCACAAGGCTCCTGGGCAGAATATAAGTTTGCAAAATCAGGGTTTCACCATTTTAACCATATTTTGACTTCTAGAACTCGGTTTCGGGCGATTCCTTGAAAGGTTTTCACACAAATCGAATGGGAAACTGTTCTTTCAGTATAATTCATTATATTTCATGAATTAGTTCTTGTTTTTATCATTTAATTTGTATTTTGGGTTGAGGGAATTGTGGGTTTTGAAAGAAAACTTCAAAAATGAAAATTCATGATTTGAATGACCAAATGTTATCGGAATTTGATGAAATTAGTATGGTTGTACTCACAATTGAATGGGTGTTCGAAATTTATAAATTTTGTCGGGTTCCGAGGTGCGGGCCCGGGGGTTGACTTTTGGATTNCTTTGAGGTAAGTATCTTGCCTAACCTTGTGTGGGGGAACTACCCCTTAGGATTGAGTCTTCCTTGTTGATTGTAGTCCGAGTATGCGAGGTGACGAGTGTGTACTCGTACTTATTTGCAATTAGATTTCCCTTTTAGGATTCGCAAATTCTTATATTACCTGTGTATGATTTGTAACTGTTACACTTGAATCCTTTGTTGTTAATTTCATTCCTTCCTCTTTAAATTAGATTTACTTATTTTTGGATTCTTCGTTGGCTATTTGACTTTACTTGACTTAACTGAATATTCTACTTCTCTTATTATCATGCTATATTTTCTTCCTAGCTTGCCTAGTTGACTATAATTAGTGTCATCTAGCCTTATAGTTGACTAGCCGTAGTTGGAATATTTATTCGTAGGAGTCAAGCATGCCCGTGAGTCTTACATTATGATTTATATTACTATTCCCTTAAGTGCCACTTAGGTCTAATTGTTAGACATTTATGTTATTGGTATATCCTTGATGTTGCCTATTATTGGGCCTTTTGTTTTAAGCTGAGTGTTATTCCATGAAGTAAACGGTTTAGGTGATATTGGTTATAGCTGTTTCCCTTGTTGGGATGTTATGGTTTATGTTACTGTCTATGCTGTTAATGATATGGTTTATATTGTTGACTCTCTTGCCGGGATGTGATGGTTCCTATTACTGTTTATGTTGTGAATGATATTGTTTGTATTGTTGACTTCCTTGCCGGGATGTTGTGGTTTCTATTACTGGTTATGTTGTTAATGATATTGTTTGTATTGTTGACTCCCTTGCCGGGATGTGGTGATTTATGGGTCATATTGTTGGGTTTTTTTTGCCAAACTGTTGTTCTTGATATTGTTTGGGTGAGCAAGAGTGTAAAGCACGAAGGATAATGCCGTGCCATGTTCATGTTATTTAGCACGAGGGAACATTCCGTGCCATGTTTATGTTATTTAGCACGAGGGGAAATTCCGTGCCATGTTTATGTTATTTAGCACGAGGGAACATTCCGTTCCATGTTTATGTTATTTAGCACGAGGGAATATTCCGTGCCATGTTTATGTTATTTAGCACGAGCGGAAATTCCGTGCCATGTTTATGTTATTTAGCACGAGGGGACATTCCGTGCCATATTTATGTTATTTAGAACGAGGGGACATTCCGCGCCATGTTTATGTTATTTAGCACGAGAGGACATTTCATGCCATGTTTATGTTATTTAGCACGAGGGGAAATTCCGTGCCATGTTATGTTATGTTAGCACGAGGGGACATTCCGTGCCATGTCATGTTATGTTAGCACGAAGGGACATTCCGTGTCGTAATTATGCATTACTATTTTCGTTGATCTTGTTTGCTATTTACTGCATTTACGGGCAAGATTTGATATTCCTCCTGTATCGCACGGCAATTTCTGAGTTGTGGTCTGAGTTCCGGCGGATAAATCTTGAGGAGATTTTGATTAAGGGATTTTATTGAAAAGTATTATTGAAGAAGCAATGGTTTTGAAATGATTATAATTGAATAACTTTTACATTGAAGGTATATTTGAAAAGTACTAGTCTTCCCTAAAATGATATTTGGAAGTCATTTATTGGGAAAACATCTTTGGAAAGTTTCGTATTTTGAAAGAAACTATATTTTACGTAATTCTCTCTATTAAATATATTTATATCTACTTTTGGAGAAAGCATGTTTTCAAAGAAAACTCTTCCATACTAAAATGATTTTATTTGCAAAACTTTTTCATATGAACTGTTGTTTAAAGACTTTCACCAGTCTATGTATTTCAATGGCTAAGGCCCGATGTGAACAAGCCGACGTAGAGTTGAGTTATTGGCTTTCTCCATTGTCTTGTGTTTCCTTTCGTTTTGGCTTGTTTTGTTGTCCATCTTTCTGTGTACTTTTGTGTTGTTTCGTGATTGGTTTCGTTGATTTCCTTCCGCTTTATATTGTCGTTGTCATAAATTATTCCGTGAATCCTTAGGTAGATGTTACGTTCGGTCATTTATACATTCATATTATTTCTTTTGTAGACCAGTGGTGTCTTGACTAGTCCTCGTCACTACTCCACGGAGGTTAGTCTTGATACTTATTGGGAACCGTTGTGGTGTGCTCATACTACACTTCTGCACATTTTTGTGTGCAGATCCCGGTATATATTGTAGTAGCTGTGTGGATGATTGCCGAGGAGACTCAAGGTAACCTTCTGCTGCGTTCGCAGGCGTCGGAGTCACCTTCTTTGTATTTATTATTCATACATTGTTGTATTTATTTCCAAACATATGTACTTAGAAGTTGTAGAAGATTCGTAGAGCTTATGACTTGTACTACCGGTTTTGGGAAAGTTTGTACATTCTGTTGAGATTTTATATCGAGACTGCTAGCCTTCTTTTACTGTTGTTGTTATTCAGTAACTGTTAGGCTTACCTAGTCCCTAAGATTAGATGCCATCACGATACCCAACGGAGGGAAATTTGGGGCGTGACACGACCAAATTGAATGGACATTCGGTTGGATCCCTATCAATGAAGTCATCTATATGTCAGCCGAAGTATGCTATCTTCTTTTGATGGGTCTCCGAAGTATTCAGCCGTATGCCCCACATCGGGTCTTACGACAACTAGGAAGGCATCAAAATGTTCCACACGATGAAGACCTAAGTCGGCAAGTCATTGAATTGTGCCCAAGAGCTGCATTTCCGGAATATAGGGTCCGCCAGATTTGGCATCAGTGTAGATTTTTTGAGCCACAGACTCGAGTGAGGGATTTATCCAGAGGTGAGGTAGAGCCTGGATACACCACTTGGTATGGTAGAAGGGGTATAGAGCACCAAGAACCTGAATGGCCCGCTAAGAGGCCCCACGTACAATAGTTTACCGATGAAGCGCAAGAGCCTTGGGGCCGGTTGGGAAAAGAGAACAACTACAGGGCCAGAATAAGCAAACTGGAAGCCTAGATCAAAGATATCAAATTTGAAAACAGTTTGCAAACCGCCACAGTGAAGGGGAGAAAAACAGGTTGATCAAAGAAAATGAGTCTCTCCGAGCCCAGATCCAAAAAATCAAAATAGCTGCTGAGAACCCAGAAAGAAGCATAACTGATGAAAGACTTATCAATAGTCTTAGGCAAAAAGTGTGCGACTATGGGGATGATTTGGACAAAGCCGGGAAGGAATTGACCAGAGCTCGAGCAAAATTGGCAAAAAATGCGGAGGAAAGGGCAGAGTTTGTTCAAAAGCTGAAAAGAAAATATGACCTAGAAGTCGCAGGCCTAAAAGAAAACTTTGCCACCCTCGAGAATGAAATGGCTAAACAAGCAAAAAAGTTCAAAGTAGAAAGGGAACACTGTTATGCGATGATGGCTCAGTTGGAGGAAGATTTGCAATAGTTTCAAGAACATAACCATAAGGACACCCAGGTTTTAGAGGCTAGATCCCAACAGATCGGGCGCTTACTCCAGGAAAAGGGTATCATCAGACAAAGGGTCAAAGAAATCATTGATTATGTTGTTACGAAGTGCCAAGAATGTGAGGATATGACCCGATCCACCTTCTTCGCTGCAGTGATGATCTTCGTCCGCCAGATAATGGATGACTTGAATCGCCTCCAGCTAGACATAGTACGCAGGCCCAAGGCGAGACCGACTGATGTCCCACGGGCCCTAGAGCAATTGAGGCACTTATGTATTCATGATGTCCCTTTTCAGTCTGTATTTCGTTTTCCTGTTGCAGTCTGTTTAAGTCTACTTTAAGTCTTTGGTAGTTTTTACAATATCCAAGAACGTATGTCAGAGTCTTTTGTAATGAATGAAATTTGAAGTTTTATTTAATGAAACGAAATTTGAAAGACAGAATGTTTATTTCCTTTTGTATTTATTCCTTGAACTACGTGATGATCTGATTCACGTGGCATAGTGATACGTAGGCAAGCCACGTAGGATTCGATCATAGCCCTAAAAGGGGGGAAAAGATAATCTAGAAGAAGAAAGAAAGAAATCTTGAAAAAAAAGAGCAAAGAAGAAAAATAAATTTTTAAAAAACAGCCGGGATGAAACACTCAACCGATACAAGACATGTAGAAATCGTTTAACTGCCCAAGTGCATTGCATACCCCCAACGTGCGATTCCCTATATGTTGAATGCCTCAATCTAACGGTTTTGTGGTTTTATTTCTCTCTTAAGGTGTCATTTTTAGGTGGTTGGTTTTGCAGTAACCTGGCTTCACACCCATACTTCACAAGATCGAAAGGGAGTGTCGAAATGACATCGAAAAGTCACCTTCCAATCATAAACTTCTCTGAGGATGACCCGAGCTCAGTCATCCCGACATCTGAGTCAGCCACGGCTGAAGAAAATAGAATATTGCGTCGCCCCATGTTAAAAATGTGGGACGCCTGGTCTAATGGTAGGGAACCGCCCAACACCATCCCTTGTTTTCCCGAGTTGGTTCCCAGAACAGGCAGAACCTCCAACATACCTATCAGTTACCCAGCTACCCCATTCGAGTACCCGACTATGTCAGCTCATTTCACCGGAATTCCTTCTGAGGTCCGCCCCCAGGCACTATTTTCCGGTGTATCCTCCAACATTTTTACCGCACCACCAATCTCTGCCACGGTGCTGCCAACAATAACTGGACCAAACTTTGAGTCGTCGGCCTTTACCTTTCAAACACCGTCGTTCCATCTGGACGCAACTCATGTTACTCAATACTCATACCCTCAGCAACATCAGCATGAAGCCGTTGTGGGACAAGACAAAAGGAACCTCGAGCAGGAAGAGATGGCTCAAAAAATGAAAAGCATTGAGCAGAGTCTCAAAAACATACACCTGCCTCTCGGGTTTAAAACCCCCAAGTTTGAGAAATATGATGGACACGGGGATCCCATTGCTCATCTAAAAAGATATTGCAACCAACTGAGGGGAGAAGGCGGAAAGGAAGAGATTTTAATGGCGTACTTCAGGGAGAGCTTGGCCGGGATTGCGTTTGAGTGGTACATGGACCAAGATATATCCCACTGGCATATATGGGACGACTTGGCCCGGGACTTTGTCAGACAATTTCAATACAACGTGGACATAACACCAGACAGGAATTCTTTGTCCAACCTCAAGTAAAAATCATCATAAAGCTTCAAGGAATACGCTATTAAGTGGCGTGAGCAAGATGCCAGAGTAAAGCCTTCGATGGACGAGACAGAAATGGTCAGCATTTTCTTACAAGCTCAGGAGGCTGACTACTTCCAGAATATGATGTCCACCATGGGCAAGACATTTGCGGAAGTGATAAAAATCGGAAAGATGGTTGAAAACGGTCTGGAAACCGGTCGCATTCTAAGCCAATCCGCCATAAGGGAAACTTCCCAGGCGATCCAGAGTGGGTCAGGAAGTGCAGCCAATAGGAAAAAGAAAGAGGAATCAGCAATGATGGCCTCCAGTATAAGAAACTCTCGGCAGCCTCGAGGCTATTTTTCCAATACCCCACGTCATTTCTACCCCCACCAAGATGCGGCATATGCCGTAATACCTCAACCTTATCCAATAATGAATGCCCAACAAAACTATAATCAAAACTGAGCTCCACCACCCAGAAACAACCCTCCTCGCCAAGCTCAGTATAATCCTCGCCCTCTACAAAACAATCCCCGGGAACTAGCCAGAAGGACCAACTTCACACCAATTGGCGAATCATACTCTAGCCTCTTCCCGAAACTGGTCCAAATGGGTCTGCTGCAGCCGGTACCCCAAAACAGGCAAAACCCAGAATCCCCCTCTTACTAGCCAGGTACTCGATGTGCGTATCACTCAGGGGCTGAGGGACACGATACTGAGGATTGATGGACCCTCAAGTGGGCAGTTGAGAGCTTAATAGAATAAAAGAAGGTGGTACTAAGGGATGAAGAAGCTCCCAACATGACCAATAACCTGTTGCCTGCTCACAATAACGGGCCGATTATTCGTATGATTTGTGAAGACCGAGAATTTGATCCGTCTCTGAAAACTATCATCGCCATTACTGATGTAGAGAAGAAACTCAAAGCAACATCAAAACAAGCTAAGGAGGAAAAGAAAAGTAACTCCACTCTTCCAGCCACAAGAAAGGTTGAAACAAAGACAGGGACAGGGATTTCTAAAGATGCCGTTATTTATGTTCCCAGGGCACCCAGGAAGGAACATTTTGTGTTAATCCCTCCCAAAAGACTGCAGCACAACAATATTATGCCTGATGTCCCGAAAATATACATACTGAAGGGGACTTATGTGGCGCGGGGGCCGATAATTTCACCAAGGCTGAATGAGCCCGTGGTTATTAGCCACACCACAGAATCCCATAAAGGATACCACTTCCGTCCCCTGGAATTACAACAAGACGGTGGTGACGTACAAAGGAAAAGAAATTACTGGGGAAGCGAGTGAGATAAACTCATCAGAGAAATACCTCAACCTGAAATAACTGAATAAAAGCAAGCAGAAACACTTTCCGCCTAAAGAGCCAATCAGTGCCGGAGAGGCAGAAGAATTATTCAAAAATATGAAAACCTTTGAATACGTCGTAATCGAGCAGCTCAGAAAGTCCCCCACTCAAGTCTCACTTCTATCCTTGCTGATAAGTTCAAATGAGCATCAGAAAATCCTGATCAAGACACTTAATTAAGCCTATGTTCCGGACGAGACCACAGTTGAGCAAATGGAAAGAATGGCGGAACGATTTTTCAAAGTCAACTGGATCTCATTTAGCAAAAATGACTTGCCTCCATAAGGGGATGCCCACAACAAAGCTCTCCACCTAACTGTTAAATGTGAAGGGTACTATGTAAAAAGAGTTATGGTGGACGACGGATCTGGGGTTGATATTTGCCCTCTCTTGACCCTACAAGGAATATAGATCGGGGCTGAGGGAATCAGGCCCAACAATGTGTGCGTCCGTGCATTCGATGGCATCAAAAGAGACACAATCAGGGAGATTGATTTGGTCTTGACAATCGGCCCTGTAGATTTCGAAGTGACATTTCAAGTCTTAGATATGGATATTTCCTACAATTATCTCCTGGGAAGCCCTTGGATCCATGCAGCAGGGGCAGTGCCATCTACTCTTGTGACGACCCGGTCGGTTGTCATAAGAATTAACGCTCTGATCCCCTGTTAACTGTTTTCCCCAAGTCTATTTCTGCTAAATTGAATTGCCGGGACGTTCGGTTTTGACTTTTGGAGAGTTTTGGAACATTTAGTCCCTAAATGAGAGCTTAAGTGTTGAAAAGTTGCCCATAGTTGGAGAAGTATGAAGACGGCCTCGGAATGGAAATCTGATGGTTCCGTTAGCTCTNGGACGTTCGATTTTGAGTTTCAGAAAGTTTTGGGACACTTACTTCCTCAATGAGAGCTTAGGTGTTGGAAAGTTGCCGTAGTCGGAACAGTGTGAAGACGTCCTCGGAATGGAAATATGATGGTTCCGTTAGCTCCGTTAGGTGATTTTAGGGTTAGGAGCGTGTTCGGAATGTATTTTGGATGTCCGTAGCTCATTTAGGCTTGAAATGCCGAAGTTTGAATTTTTGGAGTTTCCGGTCCGATAGTAAATTTTTGATCCGAGGGTCGGAATGGAATTCCAAAAGTTACAGTAGTTCTGTCATGTCATTTGGGATGTGTGTGCAAAATTTGAGGTCATTCGGATAAGTTTAAACGTGTTTCGGCGTCGAATGTGAGGTCTAGAATTTTCCAAAGTTCCTAGGATTGAATCTTTGCATAATCGATGATTTTGATATTATAAGACATGTTTTTAAGGCTCGACCTAGTTCATATGAGGTGTTAGGGTTGGTTGGTGGTTTTTTTTGAGGTCCCGAGGGCCTCGGGGTTGTTTCTGATGCTTAACGGGTGAAGTTTGGGAAAATTGTTGTTGCTGAACCAGGCACCTTCTGGTGTCTTCGCACCTGCGAAGGTTTTTACGCAGGTGCGGACTCGCAGGCACGGTGGCCTTGATCGCAGGTGCGATAGGGGAGTTTTGGGCCAGAAGTCGCAGGTGCGACTTGGGTTCCGCAGGTACGGGATCGCAGGCGCGACCAAACGACCGTAGGTGCGGCCCTAGTGCATTTTAAGTGACTTTCGCACCTGCGATGCTTTTTCCGCAGGTGCGGTGATCGAGCCCGCAGGTGCAAATCCCCTGTGTGTTTTATTCCAAAAATCCGTGAGTTCATCTCATTATTCTAAAAAATCGGGTAAGGGCTCAAGAAGTGGCAATTTTCTGTGGGTTTTGAAGAGAAGGATCATAGGTAACATTTTCTAATCCTAATTCATTGTTAGACCAATAACTCCCGTTGTTTTCTTTAGTTTAATTATCAAAAATGGGGGGAAAACCATAGGGAAGTGATGTGATTTTTCCCAACCCGAAATTATGAAAAATTTATGTGGTTTTGGCATCGGATTTCGATTGTTTCTGGTTGAATGAGTCTGTGAGTGTATGGGTGTCCGGAAAATATAACTTTTAGCCGATTCCGAGTCTTGGGCCCGAGGGACGCTTTGGTCATTTTACATAATTTCGCGTCTTAGCTTAAATTAAACAGTGAAAATCAGTTGCATGAGATGTTATTTACGATATGTAATTGAATTGTATAGATTTGGGCCATTTGGAGTCGGATACTCGTGGAAAACGTGTGGTTTCAAGTTGATTTTGAGTCAGTTCGAGGAAGTGGCTTGTCTAACCTTGTGTAGGGGACCTTTCCCCTTAGGATGTGATATTTGGTAATTGAATGCCTTGTACGTGAGGTGACGAGCACGTACTTGTGCTAATTGTTGAAAATCCGATTTTACTTTAAATATTTAGACTGAGTTTCTTTCTTACCTGCTTTATTCTACTTGCGATTATAGCCTATGTTAGTTTAGAAAAGCATGCCTATTTGCTTAAGTTGCTTTAATTGTACTACGTGAAGCATGTGAGGCTAGAACTACTTGTTGCCTGGTATTTTTGCACTCTATTTCTATATGTCTTCTTGTTGTGGCTACGTATTTACTTTTGACTACGGGACGGTATCCCGTGAGATCCGCCTGCATATTTACTTTGGACTACGGGACGGTATCCCGTGAGATCCCCCTGTATATTTACTTTGGACTACGGGATGGTATGCCATGAGATCCCCCTGTATATTTACTTTGGACTACGGGACGGTATCCCGTGACATCCCCCTACATATTTACTTTGGACTACGGGACGGTATCCCGGGAGATCCTTCGGATTACATATGATGGACTACGAGACGGTATCCCCGGAGATCCTCCGGATATACATATGATGGACTATGGGACGGTATCCCGGGTGATCCTCCGGATATACATATGATGGACTACGGGACGGTATCCCGGGAGATTCTTCGGATATACTTATGATGGACTACGGGACGGTATCCCGGGAGATTCTCCGGATATACAAATGATCGACTATGGGACGGTATCCCGGGAGATCCTTCGGATATACATATGATGGACTACGGGACGGTATCCCGAGAGATCCACTAGACAGTTGAGAAAAGGACTACAGGACGGTATCCTGGGAGATCCTCATTGTTACCTTTGTTATCGAGTTGTTCATATTTCGTGTTTACTCTGTTCTTGTGTGTGTCATTTCCTTGTTTGGCCTGTCTTATTTCACCGCTGTATTCTTTAGTTCTGTCTGTCTTTCATACTGTAAATTCCTATTATATTGTTTAACCTCAGTAGGGTCCTGACCTTCCTCGTCACTACCCGACCGAGGTTAGGCTTGGCACTTACTGAGTACCGCTGTGGTGTACTCATGCCCTTTCCTGCGCATGTTTTTCATGTGCATATCCAGGTACCTCCACTCAGACGCACTATCCCCGAGGTTGAGAGATATACAGTAGAGACTTCGAGGTACATCTATCGCGTCCGCATACCAGGAGTCTCTATCTTATTTCAGCTTTTTTTTAAAAGTTATCCTTCCTCACAGTTGTATAGACATTCTGGAGTTAGAGCAATGTATTATATTCTGTTAGCCTGTGGTTCCCGTGAGTTTCCGGGTTTTGGGGTGATATTGTATACTTCCGCATTATTTTTGGGTTGTATATGCCAAGTGGCATTTAATTACAGTCTCTCTTTTAGATTGTTCAGTTTTTACTTAACTATTCCTCAAGTTACGTTGATATTCCGCATTGCTAGGCTTACCTAGTTATAGGGAATAGGTGCCATCACGACATGTTTACGGAGGGCGAACTGGGGTCGTGACAAGTTGGTATCAGAGCTCTAGGTTCATAGGAGTCATGGATCACAGGCCGGTTATTTAGAGTCTCGCTGATCAGTATGGAGACGTCTGTACTTATCTATGAGAGGCTATGTAACTGTTTAGGATAAATATTTACTTCATTTGATTTCCTTATCGTGCTATATTTCTTTTGACATCAATTCTAAACTCTGTCTTCTACTCTCTCACAGATGGTGAGGACACGTGCTGCTCGGGACGATCAGGCACCCGGGCCCCCTACCGCAGTCGTCAGAGGCCGGGGTCGAGATAGAGGCCGGGGACGCGCACGTGGTGCAACGAGAGCACCTGCGCGAGCTGCCGCCGAGGTACCACCAGCAGATCCAGCTGAAGTCCAGGCACCTGACACGCCTACAACTACTTCTACTCCAGCCCTTCAGGAGACTTTGGCACAATTCCTGAGCATGTTTGGTACATTGATTCAGGCGGGGTTGATTTGGGTTGTACCGACTACTTCACAGATCGGGGAAAGGACCCAGACTTCCACTTCCCCCACTCTAGAGCAGCGAGTTCCCATTGGTTAGGTTCCAGGTGTCATGGCGACACAACATGTGGTCCCAGTTCAGCGGGTGGTGAGGACCCCTCGCCGAGTAGGGGACATGTGGGTCCAGGAGAGAGAGGACAGACGAGGTCAGGAAGGAGAGTATAGAGGAGTGAGTAGGCCTCGTAGATTGGGGAGACCCACTGGCCCTTATTTTGGAGGAAGAGTACGGCATGGTAGAGGTTTTGTGGGCCAGCCATCTCAGCTTGCATCTCAGACTTTACACCAGGTTTCGGGTGTTCAGGGGTCTCGGAGTACCCATACTGCACAGTTTCCACCCCCATGTCGGCCACGAGGTTGCTTTGAGTGTGGTGACACCCGCCATATGGTTAGGGACTACCCCAGACTTGGTAGGGTGCATCTTCACAGACTTTTCAGCCACACCGTGCTCAGCAGAGTTCTTAGGTTGTGGTTACAGCCCCAGTTGTTACCCCACCTACCCTTGCCGAGGTTGTTGCTTCCGACTCTGTCGTCATAGGTATTGTCATAGTTGTTTATATAGGTGTACCGATTCTATTCAATCTAGGCTCTGTTTATCCTTATGTGCCTTTTATTTTTGCTCCGCATTTGAGTGTACCTCGGGATTTCCTTGAGTTTTCCTGTTTATGTTTCTACTCCTGTGGGAGATTCTCTTGTTATGGACCGCGTTTATCTGTCGTGTTTGGTTACTATTCGTGGTTTTGAGACCAGTGCAGATTTATTGTTACTCAATATGGTGCATTTTGATATTATCTTGGGCATGGACTGGTTGTCGCCCCGTTATGCTATTCTTGATTGTCACGCCAAGACCGTGACGCTGGCTATGCCAGGTATTCCGCGTGTTGAGTGGAGTGGTACCTTATATCACACTCCCAGTAGAGTTATCTCTTTTCTTAGAGCTCAATTTATGGTTGAGAAGGGGTGTGCCGCGTATTTGGCTTATGTGAGAGATGTCAGTGTTGATACCCCTTCTGTTGATTCAGTTCCAGTGGTACGGGATTACCCCGATGTGTTTCCAACTGATCTTCCAGGCATGCCGCCAGATAGAGACATTGATTTTGGCATTGATTTGTTGTCGGGCAATCATCCCATTTCCATTCCTCCTTATCGTATGGCTCCTCATGAGTTGAAGGAGTTGAAGGATCGGTTTCAAGAATTTCTTGATAAGGGTTTTATTCGACCCAGTGTTTCACCTTGGGGTGCTCCTGTCTTGTTTGTGAATAAAAAGGATGGTTCTATGCGCATGTGTATTGATTATTGTCAGTCGAACAGGGTAGTGAAGAACCGTTATCCCTTGCCTCGTATTGATGATTTATTTGACCAGCTTTAGGGCGCACAGGTATTTTCTAAGATTGATTTGTGCTCAGGTTACCATCAGTTGAAGATTCGGGGGCCGGATATCCCGAAGACTGCTTTCATGACTCGGTATGGCCATTACGAGTTTCTAGTTATGTCATTCGGGCTGATTAATGCCCCCGCAGCATTTATGCATTTGATGAACAGTGTGTTTAAGCCATATCTCAACTCGTTCGTCATTGTTTTCATAAATGATATTCTTGTTTACTCCCGGAGTCGGGAAGATCATGAGCACCACCTGAGGGCAGTGCTTCAGACCTTGAGAGAGAAGAAGTTGTATGCAAAGTTCTCAAAATGTGAGTTTTGGTTGAATTATGTGGCATTCTTAGGCCACGTGGTATCGAGTGAGGGCATTCTAGTGGATCCGAAGAAGGTAGAGGTCGTGCAGATTTGGCCCAGCCCGTCCTCAGTTACAGAGATTCGCAGTTTCCTTGGTTTGGCAGGTTACTACCGCCGTTTCGTGGAGGGATTTTCATCGATTGCAGCCCCTATGACTAGATTGACCCAGAAGGGTGCTCCATTTCAGTGTACAGAGGAGTGTGAGGCGAGCTTTCAGAAGCTCAAGACAGATTTGACTATAACCCCAATCTTGATATTGCCTACTGGATCGGGGTATTATAAAGTTTATTGTGATGCCTCGCGAGTTGGCCTTGGAGCAGTGTTGATGCAGGATGGTAGGGTGATTGCCTACGCGTCCAGACAGTTGAAGATACATGAGAAGAATTACCCTGTCCATGACCTTGAGTTAGCTAGCATTGTTCATGCCTTGAAGATCTGGCGTCATTATTTGTACGGTGTGCCTTGTGAGATTTATACTGACCACCAAAGTTTGCAGCACATATTCAGGCAGAGGAATCTAAATTTGCGCCAGCGTAGATGGTTAGAGTTCCTAAATGACTATGACATCAATATATTATACCATCCGGGGAAGGCCAATGTGGTGGCCGATGCCTTGAGTCGCCGGGCAGAGAGTTTGGGGAGTTTGGCATACTTTCCTGCAGCTGAGAGGCCTCTAGCCTTAGATGTTCAGTCCTTAGCCAGTCAGTTCGTGAGATTGGATCTTTCTGAGCCTTGCCGGGTATTAGCTTGTGTGGTTTCTCGGTCTTCCTTATTCGATCGTATCAGGGAGCGGCAGTACGATGATCCTCATTTACTTTTCCTCAAGGACATGGTCCAGCACGGTGATGCCAGAGATGTGACCATTGGAGATATCGGGGTATTGAGGATGCAGGGTCGGATTTGTGTGCCCAATGTTGATGGGCTTCGGGAGTTAATTTTAGCAGAGGCCCATAGTTTGCGGTATTCCATCCATCCGGGTATTGCGAAGATGTATCAGGATTTGAGGCAGCATTATTGGTGGCGAAGAATGAAGAAAGATATAGCTGAGTTTGTAGCCAAGTGTCTCAACTGTCAGCAAGTCAAATGTGAGCATCAGAGACCGGGAGGATTACTTCAGCAGATTGAGCTTCCAGAGTGGAAGTGGGAGCGGATCACCATGGACTTTGTGGTTAGACTTCCTCGGACTTTGAGGAAGCATGATGCTATTTGGGTGATTATAGATCGGCTGACCAAATCAGCCCATTTCATTCCGGTACTGACTACTTATTCATCGGAGCGGTTGGCAGAGATTTATATTCGGGAGATCGTTCGTCTGCATGGTATTCCAGTTTCTATTATTTCACACAGAGGTACTCAGTTCACTTCACGATTCTAGAGAGCCGTTCTGCAGGAATTAGGTACCAGGGTGGAGCTGAGCACAACATTTCACCCCCAGACGGACGGACAGTCCGAGCGCACTATCCAGATTCTTGAGGATATGCTCCGTGCGTGTGTGATTAAGTTTGGAGGGTCTTGGGATCAGTTCTTTCCATTGACGGAGTTTTCTTACAACAACAGTTATCAATCCAGCATTAAGATGGCGCCGTATGACGCTTTATATGGTAGGAGGTGCAGATCTCTGGTGGGTTGGTTCGAGCCGGGTGAGGCCAGGCTATTGGGCACAGAGTTGGTTCAGGATGCATTGGAAAAGGTCAAGGTGATTCATGATAGACTCCGTACAGCCTAGTCCAACCAGAAGAGTTACGCGGATCGGAAGGTTCGTGATGTTTCATATATGATCGGAGAGCGGGTTCTGCTCCGGGTTTTGCCTATGAAAGGAGTTATGAGATTTGGGAAGAAAGGGATGTTGAGTTCGAGGTTTATTGGCCCTTTTGAGATATTGAGGCGTGTTGGGGAGGTTGCGTATGATATTGCCTTACCTCCCAACTTGGCAAGAGTTCATCCGGTATTTCATGTTTCGATGCTCCGAAGGTATCACGGTGACCCGTCTCATGTCTTGGGTTTCAGCTCAGTCCATTTGGACAAGGATCTATCATATGTCGAGGAGCCTGTAGCTATATTGGACAGGCAGGTCAGAAGGCTCAGGTCGAAGAACATTGCTTCAGTAAAGGTTCAGTGGCGGGGTCACCCGGTCGAGGAGGCGACCTGGGCTCATCTTTTCACTACTTCAGGTATGTCTTTATGCTCGTTCGAGGATGAACGAATTTTTAAGTGTAGGAGGATGTGACGACCCGGTCGGTCGTCTTAAGAATTTACGCCCCGATCCCCTGTTAAGNATGGAAATCCGATGGTTCCGTTAGCTCCGTTAGGTGATTTCGGGGTTGGGAGCGTGTTCGGAATGTATTTTGGAAGCCCGTAGCTCATTTAGGCTTGAAATGCCGAAGTTTGAATTTTGGAGTTTCCGGTCCGATAGTGAATTTTTTATCCGAGAGTCGGAATGGAATTCCGGAAGTTGTAGTAGTTTTTTCATGTCATTTGGGATGTGTGTGCAAAATTTGAGGTCATTCGGATAAGTTTAGACGTGTTTCAGCGTCAGATGTGAATTCTAGAATTTTCCTAAGTTCCTAGGCTTGAATCTTTGCATAATCGATGATTTTGATGTTATGAGACATGTTTTTAAGGCTCTACCTAGTTCATATGAGGTGTTAGGGTTGGTTGGTGGTTTTGGTTGAGGTCCCGAGGGCCTCAGGGTTGTTTCAGATGCTTAACGGGTGAAGTTTGGGAAAATTTTTGCTGCTGAACCAGGCACCTTCTGGTGCCTTCGCACCTGCGAAGGTTTTTACGCAGCTGCGGACTCGCAGGAGCGGTAGCCTTGATCGCAGTTGCAATAGGGGAGTTTTGGGCTAGTGGTCATAGGTGCGACATGGGTTCCGCAGGTGCGGGACCGCAGGCGCGACCAAACGACCGTAGGTGCGGCCCCAGTGCATTTTAAGTGACTTTCGCACCTGCGATGCTTTTTCCGCAGGTGCGGTGATCGAGCACGCATGTGGGAATCCCCTGTGTGTTTTATTCCAAAAATCCGAGAGTTCATCTCATTATTCTAAAAAATCGGGTAAGGGCTCAAGAAGTGGCGATTTTCTGTCGGTTTTGAAGAGAAGGATCATAGGTAAAATTTTCTAATCCTAATTCATTGTTAGACCATTATTTCTTTAGTTTAATTATCAAAAATGGGGGGAAAACCATAGGGAAGTGATGTGATTTTTCCCAACCCGAAATTCTGAAAAATTTATGGGGTTTTGGCATCGGATTTCGATTGTTTCTGGTTGAATGAGTCCATGAGTGTATAGGTGTCCGGAAAATATAACTTTTACCCGATTCCGAGTCGTGGGCCCGAGGGGCGTTTTGGTTATTTTACATAATTTCGCGTCATAGCTTAAATTAAACAGTGAAAAATCAGTTGCATGGAGTCGGACACTCGCGGCAAACGTGTGGTTTCAAGTTGATTTTGAGCCGGTTCGAGGTAAGTGGCTTGTCTAACCTTGTGTGGGGGACCTTTCCCCTTAGGATGTGATATTTGGTAATTGAATGCCTCGTACGTGAGGTGACGATCACGTACTTGTGCTAATTGTTGAAAATCCGATTTTACTTTAAATATTTAGACTGAGTTTCTTTCTTACCTGCTTTATTCTACTTGCGATTATCGCCTATGTTAGTTTAGAAAAGCATGCCTATTTGCTTAAGTTGCTTTAATTGTACTACGTGAAGCATGTGAGGCTAGAACTACTTGTTGCCTGGTATTTTTTCACTCTATTTCTGAATGTCTTCTTGTTGTGGCTGCGTATTTACTTTGGACTACGGGACGGTATCCCGTGAGATCCTCCTGCATATTTACTTTGGACTATGGGAGGGTATCCCGTGAGATCCCTCTGTATATTTACTTTGGACTACGGGATGGTATCCCGAGAGATCCCCCTGCATATTTACTTTGGACTACGGGACGGTGTTCCGTGAGATCCCCCTGTATATTTACTTCTGACTACGGGACGGTATCCCGTGAGATCCCCCTGCATATTTACTTTGGACTACGGGACGGTATCCCGTGAGATCCCCCTGCATATTTACATTGGACTACGGGACGGTATCCCGTGAGATCCCCCTGTATATTTACTTTGGACTACGGGACGTTATCCCGGGAGATCCTCCGGATATACATATGATGGACTACGGGATGATATCCTGGGAGATCCTCCGGATATACATATGATGGACTACGGGACGGTATCTCGGGAGATCCTCCGGATATAAATATGATGGACTATGGGATGGTATCCCGGGAGATCCTCCGGATATACTTATGATGGACTACGGGACGATATCCCGGGAGATCCTCCGGATATACATATGATGGACTATGGGACGGTATCCCGGGAGATCCTTCGGATATACATATGATGCACTAGGCAATTGAGAAAAGGACTACAGGACGGTATCCTGGGAGATCCTCATTGTTACTTTTGTTATCGAGCTGTTCATATTTCGTGTTTACTCTGTTCTTGTGTGTGTCATTTCCTTGTTTGACCTGTCTTATTTCACCGATGTATTCATTATTTCTGTCTGTCTTTCATACTGTAAATTCCTATTATATTGTTTAACCTCAGTAGGGCCCTAACCTTCCTCGTCACTACCCGATCGAAGTTAGGCTTGGCACTTGCTGAGTACCGCTGTGGTGTACTCATGCCCTTTCCTGTGCATATTTTTCATGTGCAGATCCAGGTACCTCCACTCAGGCGCACTATCCCCGAGGTTGAGAGATACAGTAGAGACTTCGAGGTACATCTGCCGCGTCCACAGACCAGGAGTCTCTATCTTATTTTAGCTTTTTATGAAAAGTTATCCTTCCTCACAGTTGTATAGACATTCTGGAGTTAGAGCAATGTATTATATTCTGTTAGCCTGTGGTTCCCGTGAGTTTCCGGGTTTTGGGGTGATATTTAGACTTCCGCATTATTTTTGGGTTGTATATTCCAAGTCGCATTTAATTACAGTCTCTCTTTTAGATTGTTCAGTTTTTACTTAACTATTCCTCTAAGTTATGTTGACCGCATTGCTAGGCTTACCTAGTTATAGGGACAGGTGCCATCACGACATGTTCACGGAGGGTGAACTGGGGTCGTGAAAAGTCTCCACCAGATGGTTAAGTTTGAGTATGAAGACCAAGAAATTGTGGTCCATGGAGAGGACGAGCAATCTATTTACAGGGACCCATCGGTCCCATGCTTGGAAATGAGGGAAGGTAGCGAGCATATAGTCTACCAGGATTTTGAAATTGTGGTTGCGGACCAATATAAGGAAGGAACCCCGTGTCCTCAACCCTTCCTATCAAACGCATCAATTATGGTCGCTAGCGACATGATTAAACATGGGTACACACCTGGAAAAGGGCTCAGGGTGTCCTTGAAAGGCATTACAGAACCTATCACCTTGTCTACCAGTAAGAAGTTTTTCGGCATAGGGTTTCAAGCCACTCCCGATGATGAAAAATGGGCTGACCATCGTAAGAAAGATGGTTGGGTATTGCCTCATCCAATCCCGCACATCACCGAATCATTCGTCAAGCCAAAATATGTAGAGGAAGAAGAGGAGGCCTTCACGGCCGAAGAAATTGAAGAAATCTGTGGAGCAATGAGACAGATGTTGTATGAGGCTCATACGGTTCAACCATGAGAAGGCTCAAGCACTTCTGAAGTGCAATATATGGGTCCTGATGCCAAGCTCCAAAATTGGAAGGCTACTCCATTCCCAGTCAGGCGGGAGTCTCAGTAGTTCAGCCTTGCCATCCTTATGCACTTCAAGTTATTTTAGGGTGTAACTCGAGCGCTTTTAGTTTATTTCCTTTTTGAAATTCTGATGTAAACCCTCCTATGTTCAAAATTCAAAAATATTTCATAGTCCACGAATCTCTCTCTTTATTCATCCTAATTTTTGCTATTTTTTTTCTTATCTCTCTTTTCAGTTCTAATAATGCGGACTTAAATAACATGACATGCTTGCGGACTTCAGCCCAGATCTTGACACGCCGTCTAACCAAGAAATAATGAATCAAGAACCATAATATGATGAATATGAGGCTTTTAGGGAAATAAATCGAGAATTGGAACAATCCGAGAATAAGCCTAAGCCAAACTTAAACGAAACCAAACCGGTTAATTTGGGTAATTCAAAAGAAGTCCAAGAAACCATGATAAGTATCTATACTGATGAAAGGACTAGGGACTCTTTGATCTAACTTCTATTCGAATTCAAAGACGTGTTCACCTAGTCTTATAATGATATGCCCGGACTGAGTGTTGATTTGGTGGTGCACAAATTTCCAACCTACCTCGATTATCCACCTGTCCAACAAAAATAGAGAAAATTTAAAACAGACATGAGTGACAAGATCAAAGAAGAAGTCACTAAATAGTTAAGAGCTGGAGTAATCCGAGTGGTCCAATACACCATGTGGCTGGCTAATGTTGTCCCTGTACCTAAGAAAGACGGGAAAATCCGAGTGTGTGTCGACTACCGCGATTTGAATAAAGAAATCCCCAAGGATAACTTTCCATTGCCAAACATCCATATCCTGGTTGACAATTGCACCAAACATGAGATACAGTCTTTCTTAGATTGTTATGCTAGGTATCGCCAGGTTTTGATGGATGAAGAAGATGTAGAAAAGATGGCCTTCACCGCACCTTAGGGTACTTACTGTTACCAGGTCATACCATTCGGCCTAAAGAACGCGGGGGCAACCTATATGAGGGCTATGACCGCCATTTTTCATGACATGATGCACTAGGAGATTGAAGTATACGTGGATGATGTGATTATTAAATCTAGGATGCAAGACGACCATGTGCGACATCTGAGAAAATTCTTCGAACATCTTTGTAAGTATGACCTAAAATTGAATCCAGCCAAGTGCACTTTCGGAGTTCCGTCTAGGAAATTGTTGGGTTTTATAGTCAGTCGACGGGGTATAGAACTGGATCCGACAAAAATAAAGTCTATTCGGGATTTGCCCCCTCCGAGAACCAAGAAAGAGGTCATGAGTTTGCTGGGTAGGTTGAATTACATCAGCAGGTTCATTGCTTAGTTAACCTCCACGTGTGAGCCTATATTCAAGCTGTTGAAGAAAGATGCAGCAATTAAATGGACGGATGAGTGCCAAGAAGCTTTTGACAAAATCAAAGAGTATCTATCGAATCCGCCAGTGTTGGTCCCACCCAAACCTGGAAAACCTCCGTTCTTGTATTTGACGGTGTTGGAAAATTCTTTTGGGTGCGTTCTCGGGAAACATGATGTGACCGGGAAGAAGGAGCAAGCTATATACTACCTGAGCAAGAAATTCACGAGCTATGAAGCCAAGTACACCTTGTTAGAAAGAACGTGTTGCGTCTTTAACTTGGGTTGCTCATAAGCTCCGGCATTACTTGTTGGCTTATACCATCTACCTCATCACTAGGCTGGATCCTTTGAAGTATATATTCCAAAAGCCAATGCCCGCCGGGAGATTAGCAAAATGGAAAATCCTGCTCACCGAGTTCGACATAGTCTACGTCACCCGCACGGCGATGAAAGCTCAAGCCTTGGCGGATCACCTAGCTGAAAATCCTGTCAATGACGAATATCAACCTTTGAGCACTTACTTCCCGGACGAGAAAGTAAACTCGATCGAAGTAATCCCAGAAAACACCAACACTTGGAAAATGTTCTTTGACGGAGCTGTAAAAGCAAAAGGTGTTGGGATTGGGGCAATTTTGATTTCGCCCACAGGGCAACACTATCCAGCCACCGCCCGTCTCCGTTCTTCTATACAAACAACACTGCTAAATATGAAGCCTGCATAATGGGCATGAACATGGAAATTGACATGGATATAGAGGAGTTATTGATCATGGGAGATTCCGACTTGATCATCAAGCAAGCTCAGCGGGAATGGGAAACTCGAGATGTTAAGATTCTTCCATATAGACAACATGTGGAAGATCTTGGCAAAACCGTCGAATTCAGGTATATTCCTCGATGCCACAAAGAGTTAGTTGATGCACTAGCTACCTTAGCTGCAATGCTGCCATATCCGGGCAATGTCCATATTGACCCACTGGAGATTCAAATCCGGGAAAGACATGGTTACTGTAACACGGTCGAAGTAGATCCTGATGTCCAACCATGGTATCATGATATCAAAAGGTTCCTAAAAACAAAAGAATACCCAGAGAGAGCCACCGGAGGCCAAAGGAGAACCATCAGAAGGCTCACCAGCAGTTTCTTCCTAAGTGGGGAAGTGATGTATAAAAGGACTCCCGATTTGAATCTATTAAGGTGTGTGGATGCCAAAGAAGCCGAAAAGATTATGAATGAGGTACACTCAGGAGTATGCGGTCCCCATATGAATGGATATGTCCTCGCCAAGAAAATCCTACGGGCAGGATATTACTGGATGACTATGGAAAATGATTGTTTCAGCTGGGTCCGGAAGTGCCATCAGTGCCAAATACACGGCGACTTGATCCATGCGCCGCCTTCAAAGTTACATCCCCATGTCAGCACCATGGCCATTCGTTCCTGGGGAATGAATGTCATTGGGCCGATCGAGCCAAGAGCTTTGAATGGGCACAAATTTATCTTAGTTGCTATCGACTATTTCACAAAATAGGTCGAGGCAGTCACGTTCTAAGTCGTCACTAAGAAAGTAGTGGTGGATTTTGTGCATTCCAACATTATCTGTCGCTTTGGCATTCCGAAGACCATCATCACTGATAATGCTGCAAATCTCAATAGCCATTTGACGAGGGAGGTATGTGAACAATTTCAAATCATACACCGTAACTCCACCCCTTACCGACCCAAAGCCAATGGCGCCGTTGAAGAAGCAAATAAAAACATCAAGAAAATCCTCAGAGAAATTATTCAAAGTTCTAGACAATGGCACGAGAAATTGCCTTTTGCATTATTGGGATATCGCATGACTGTGCACACATCGGTTGGAGCTACGCCTTATCTATTGGTTTACGGCACTGAAGTCGTAATACCTGTAGAAGTTGAAATTCCCTCCCTTCAGATCATTGTCGAAGCTGAAATTGAGGATGATGAATGGGTCAAAACCCGGATGGAACAGTTAACTCTGATTGATGAGAAAAGAATGGCCGCAGTTTGTCACGGGCAGTTGTACCAACAAAGAATGGTCCGCGCTTATAACAAGAAAGTGCGACCTAGGAACTTCGAAATGGGGAAACTCGTCCTGAGACGTATCCTCCCACACCATGAAGAGGCGAAAGGAAAATTCGCCCCAAATTGGAAAGGTCCATACATTATAAGGAAACTACTACCAAAAGGAGCATTGTACTTGGGGGACATCGAAGGAAACGACCTCGAAACGGCTGACAATGCAGATGCAGTCAAAAGGTACTATGTTTGACCTTTTCGTGATGTTGGTTCTACCGATCAAAATGATGAAGGCTTTCATTCACGCTACCACAAACACTACCAACTTTTGTAAACCCTTTTGAGCCGGTTACTTTTCTTTGATTAACCTCTTTGGGAACCTGAAAGTGTTATTATTTTTAAAAAAAATAAAAAAATAAAAAAATGATGAAACGAAAAACAAAAGAAAAATGAAAAAATCAAAACAAAAAACCAAAACAAAAATGTTTCCCTGAGCTATGTTCGACTTGATTCCGAAAGGATACATAGGCAGCCTCTCTCTGAGGTTCAGTCATACCAAAATAAAAATTCCACATTTTCCCAAGAGTTTAAGTTGGGGCAGATGTTATAATATGTTTGGCGATAGTTTCGCCGGAGAGATTCCAAAGTTGTAATTCAATACAAATTATTTTCACCAAAACCCTGTTCAAGTCCTTCCGATCAACCGGCAAAGATGTCTAAAATTGGAGGATGCAGTTTTTGGATCTGATACAAGCAAATGAGAGAAATTAAAATGAGAGAGTCTTATCGGTGAAAACCCACACGGGAACCGTGAGGCGACAGTAAGCATAGAAATTGAAAACGAGAGAGTCTTGTTAGTGAAAACTCGCAAAGAGCACTACAAGGCGATGGTGAGAAGATAAATGAAAGAGGTTAGTTGGCGAAAACCCGCAAAGGGTGCCGCTGATCGAAAAGGATAATGGGCCACTTGCATGGACACAGTCCGGGGCAGGGTTTCTCAATCTCGAGGTGATATTTGTGATGAATTTCTGAGAGTCGGATAGTTTGCACGGATCAGGCATCCAGTCAAAAAAGCATGTCATGTTCATTGAAGTCCGCATGCACTCCAGATAAGTCCTTCCTTCCTTTCCCCGAAAGGGATACCTTTTGTTTAAATTCATCGTCCATTATATCATTTATTTTCTTTTGAATCCCTTTTGGTCTAACTCTATCCCGAAATTAATGCAAAGAAAGGATAGGAAGACCGATTTACAGGGTTCTCATTTGATACGGTCTAGTATGCAAAAAGGCACCCAGCCTCGTTGGGGACATTGAGTTAATATTATGCTTCAAAACTCAGAACCCTTAAAAGGAGAAAATCAAATTGAGGTGCCTATAAAGGTGAATGAAGTTGAAAGGTTGAGTCCCACGTGGCTAACCATCTCGGCAAAGTTTGAAAAACTGAAATACTCCAAATGCTCTAAAGTTAAAGTTGGAGGAAAAGTCAGAAATGAAAGGCCAACAAAGGCAAAATAAAGTCGAAAATGTTGGATCCCATGCTACCAACCACCATGGCAAAGTTTTGAAAGGCCAGGGTCTCCAAGGTTAGAAATAAAATCAACCCCCAGCAAGCAAGCAAGAAAGCGGTTGAGATCTTCGTCAAAGGGGACGAGATCAAGTAGTTGAAATGATCAAGGCCGCAAAACCAACCACTGTTTCAAACTAACAAATTGTTCTTTGTTTGAAAATAGGAAATAGGTGCAACCCGAAAGCAACCTTGCAAGGAGCAGGTGCAACCAAAAGAAGTTGCGCAAAGGCTAGAAGTGGCTCTGCAGCGACAATTCCAAAAAAGGGAAGTCTCCTCTAAAAATTCTTTCCCACATTTACTCATTCCCTGAAAATAAAATGAAAAAAAGGGAAGAAGAAGCAGAAGAAAAATGATTCAAACCCAAAGTAGTATAGGGCCCCAATCCCTAGCTAAACCTTTTCCAACCTAGGATATTCCATTCTTTAGTTGATGCCAACATAGGGTCCCACTCCTTAGCAGACACCAGCATAACCTGGTGATCTTTTCCTGGCAATAGCATAACATGTTGACCTTTTCCAGGCACCAGCATAACCGGGTGATCTTTTCCTGACAACAGCATAACTGGTTTATCATTTCCTGACACTAATATAACCCAGTGATCTCTTTTCCAGGCAACAACATAGCATGTTGACCTTTCCAAGACACCAGCATAACCTGGTTATCTTTTTCCTGACAACAACATAACATGTTGATCATTTCCTGGCACTGGCATAACCCAGTGATCTCTTTTTCCTGACAACAACATAACCTGTTGATCTTTTTCTGACACTCGTATAACCCAGTGATCTCTTTTCCAGGCAACAACATAACCTGTTGACCTTTCCAAGACACCAGCATAACCTGATGATCTTTTTCCTGACAATAGCATAACCTGTTGATCATTTCCTGACACTGGCATAACCCAGTGATCTCTTTTTCCTGACAACAACATAACCTATTGATCTCTTCCTGACACTGGCATAAACCAGTGATCTCTTTTCCCAGCAACAACATAACCCGTTGACCTTTCCAAGACACCAGCATAACCTAGTGATCTTCTTCCTGACAACAGCATAACCTGTTGATCATTTCCTGACACTGGCATAACCCGGTGATCTCTTTTTCCTGACGATTGCATAACCTGTTGATCTCTTCCTGACACTGGCATAACCCAGTGATCTCTTTTCCTGGCAACAGCATAACCTGTTTCTTTCCAGACACCAGCATAACATGCTGATCTTTTCCTAACAACAACATAACCTGTTGATCACTTCCTGGCACTGGCATAACCTAGTGATCTCTTTTCCCCGGCAACAACATAACCTGTTGACCTTTCCAAACACCAGCATAACCTGGTGATCTTTTCCTGACAACAGCATAACCTGGTGATCATTCCCTGGCACTGGTATAACCCAGTGATCTCTTTTCCAGGCAACAACATAACCTGTTGACCTTTCCAAACACCAGCATAACCTGGTGATCTTTTCCTGACAACAGCATAACCTGGTGATCATTCCCTGGCACTGGTATAACCCAGTGATCTCTTTTCCAGGCAACAACATAACCTGTTGACCTTTCCAAACACCAGCATAACCTGGTGATCTTTTCCTGACAACAGCATAACCTGGTGATCATTCCCTGGCACTGGTATAACCCAGTGATCTCTTTTCCAGGCAACAACATAACCTGTTGACCTTTCCAAACACCAGCATAACCTGGTGATCTTTTCCTGACAACAGCATAACCTGGTGATCATTCCCTGGCACTGGTATAACCCAGTGATCTCTTTTTCAAGCAACAACATAACCTGTTGACCTTTCCGAGGCACCATCATAACCTGGTGATCTTTTTCCTGACAACAGCATAACCTGTTGATCATTTCCTGAAACTGGCATAACCCAGTGATCTCTTTTTCCTGACAACAGCATAACCTGTTGATATTTTCCCAACACTGGCATAACCCAATGATCTCTTTTTCTGACAACAACATAACCTGTTGACCTTTCCAGACGCCAGCATAATCTGTTGATCTTTTCCTGACAACATCATAACCTGTTGATCTTCTCCAGGTATCAGCATAACCCGATAATCTCTCTCCTGGCAACAGCATAACCTGTTGACCTTTTTCCAGACACCAGCATAACCTGGTGATCTCTTTCTTGACAACAACATAACCTATTGATCCTTCCCCAGACGCAGGCATAACCTGGTGATCTTTTCTTGACAACAACATAACCTGTCGATCTTTTACAACATAGGGTCTCCAATCCCTAGGTGATTTTATTTTTAGGCATATGGTATCCACCCCCTAGTCTACATTCACTCTGGGTACACCTTTTCCGGCTTTTCATTGCTTTTCAATAATAAAGTAGCATATATTTCGTTATAATAACTCATGAGATTTTCCTAGTGAAAACTGGGGCAGAACATTTCGTTTGTTTGTTTTGATTTTGCGCAGATTACACTTTAGGACAATGGATTCGAGATGACCAAAAGAAGACGTCTCAATTCAAAATAAAAGGAAAGAAAAAAAGGAAAAGAGTTGAACCCCAAAGTACAGAAGCGGAAAAGATGTGGACTGCTCAAGGCAAGATTGAAGTCACAAGCTATGCATGCCCCTTCTTGAGCCGAAAAAGCTGAAGAAGATTGAACCAACACATACAACTAACAAGCATCAAGATTCAGATCAGAGTCCGCGTGAAGAAACAACCAAGACCCAAGATCAAGCTTCAAAAGACTCATATATGGGAAGCTTGTAACTCGTAGTTGATATGTTTAGTTTAGTCTTTTTCACTTTAATTTTGGTGTAATAAGGAGCTCAGCGAGCAGTAACAGCAGCAACAACAGTGAAACCACGGTTACCCGGTAGTCCCAGCTACCAAAACTTTCAGAACTACACTGACCTGATTCCTTTACAGCCAAGGATATGTAGGCAACCTTGAAGCATGGTTCGGTCAAACTTTTCAAAAGTTGCTTCACACGGAGTATGTGAATGGGTAGAAGTCGTTCATGGCCGCTCACTTTGTCTTTGCCCGAAAACCCTTTGTATTTCCAAGCAAAGAGGGGCAACTGTGAGCATGTGATTTTTACTTGCCATATATTCCTACAAAATTAAATAAATAAATTAGTTTTATAAATTTTATTGAATTTCAATGCTATTTGTGAATTAATATTTTTTTGCATTGCATAACCATAATTGGCCTTTTAACATCTATGAATAAATTAAGGATACATGACCCCAATCATTTAGAAAGTTACAAAATTTGTTCTTCAAAATTTCAAATGTTAATTCATAATTTCACTTTTCAATTCACCATTAATTAATTTTTACTTTTAATTAGATAAAAATTAGAATTAGAGTTAATTAAGATATTATGTGTAATTGGTTGAAATAAATAATAAAAAAAGTGCGATTATTTGACATAAGGTAGATTTAATGGTTAATTTTTTAATTTAATCATTTTTTCTAACAAATTGTGAAATTTATATTTTGAATGATATAGGTATTAAATTAAATGGTTTTACTCTTAATTCATCAATTAATTTATAATTAGACAAAGACTAAGTTAGAATTAATTATCACATTTTGTTAAGTTTTAATTTAATTAGAGTTAATTAATTAGCATTAATTGGTAAATTAAGCTTAAAACCAGACCTGGGCTAAGCCTACCCAGGCCCAAAACCTCTCTCTCTCTCTAAACACTTAATACCTAGCCCAACCCAGCCAGCTTGGTCGCTCACCAAAACGACCCCGTTTAGACCAAATTTAATCTCAGCCGTTGATCTCCCAGATCCAACGGCTGGGAACTAATCACCTAATTAATATAAATCTATCCAAACGTCCCCCCTACCCTCATTTGACAAAGTCTAACCCCCCCACCTCTCGTTTCTCTCTCTTCTCTTCACCGGACTCCATCGTCTACCACCCTTCTCCGCCGGCCGAAAATCACCTACCGGTGGTGGAGCTCAACCAAATAACACCAAAACTTCACCAGACAATCCTCTCTTTCCCCTAAACCCCGTCTTACCATTACTTTTACAAAAAAATCCACCAAAAAAGAGTAATTTCAGATCTAAAAAGCCCAAAACCCTAAAAACCCGTCCCTGCCGATTCAGAGAACCTCGTTGGCTCAGACTTACGTGAGTCACTTGCTATTCACAAGAGCAAGTGATTCACGTGGGTTTGATTCAATTCGAAGCCACCGGAATCCGGCCAAGCTGTTATAGTCGACCGGTACCCCTCTCCTCTCCTTTAATTACTTGTGCGTTAAAATAAATCACCTAGGTTAGTATTAAAGTTTTTCTGTTAATTACTATTTCTTTTGTTGGATTAATTGTTTAGGATTCATAGGTTTTCTGTTTATTTCCTTTCTAAATGGTGTTTCAAATTTATTTACAGGTTGTTTGATTAACTGACTTAGTTTTAGGTTTTCAGATCATTTTTTTTCTTCCCCTTAGCTAAATCAGTAAGTTATCTATATATGTTAATTAATGGATTTCCATCATAGATAATCATGATTGATTAACTGTTTTAATCGAATCCTTAGGTCGATGAGTGTATGTGTTAGTTACTGTTGTGAGTATTTTTCGTCTGTTTCTTCTTGTAAAACAGTATAACGGTCATTATGTGTATTAATCACCAATGATTTGCTCATATGTTGTTTAAGGATGGTTTAAAATAATAATTTGAGTTAGCTCCTGATTTTGTTGCCTAAGCTCATGATTAGTAGTCATAATTAGGTACTAATTTTCAGTTAATTAAAAGTTAACCTAATTTCGACTCTTAGGTTAGATTGGCACATTTAATTATCCTAAACAAACTGCCTCCTAGTCGCAAAACAACCTAGATTAATTGTTGGCCTAGTTAACTCATCAGGAGCCATTAGGTGGTTATATGTGAGTCAATTAGAATCTTGATTCAATCAATGGAAAGTTAATTATGCTTAACTACTTAAGCTTAAGTTGGCAACTAAGATAAGTCATAGTGTAGGTAATTAACTAAGTCTAATGACTCAACCTCTCGAATCACTTGAATCAATCTAATTCCTAACTTAGACAAATAATTAGGCTAAGAGTTAGTCTAAATTCAACTTCATTAGTGGTTAACTATTGAGTTAATCACTCAATTAGGATAAAATCAGTCAACATTTAATAAGCTAATAACCTAATCCTTAATTACTAAAAGAGTAATTTTAAGGACATTAAGGGGTAATGTAGGAATTACAATTGAAGAATCTTGGGTGTAACAACCCAAGAAACATCTAGAATTAGGAAAATATCATAAAATCAGATTTTTAGGGGTTAAAACAGTAACTATAAAAGGGGATAAGAGCTGTAATTGATAGGAATGTTCTAGAAGAGGGTACAACTGTCCAATAGGATAAGGTTAGACAGTTGTACATGTACTATTTCAGCCTAATAGTATAAGGAATACCCTCTAAAGATGCTACCCTAAATTTCCCTATATATAGACTAGGATATTCAACAGCCAAAGACACTTTTTTACCTCTAGAAAATCGATTTTTACACAATATAGACACACTTTACACACCTGAAAATTACTCTTTACACTCTCTAGAAATACTAGTCTGAAAATACACTACTATTACTCTGAAAACAGAAACAAAATATATACTGAAGTCACGAAAACAGTTAAAAAAAAGATCTGGTCTTCCTGTAGTTGTGGTTTTTCTTTCCTGAAAAACTAGTCTTATTTCTGATTTTTACTCAATTACTGGTATTCAAGCTGTCACTCCTGGATTTTTCTTACTGCTGACTCTGTGGTTATTTGGATATTGTTGCTGAAGTTCCAATTTGAAGTTTATTTTTGGTTTTTCCTCGTTGATTTTGCTGTTATAGGTATGTAAATCCCAACCTGAAATTATCTATATAAAAATGTGATATTCTTGTTCCTTGGATTGGTTTCCCTGATACTTGTTGCTCCAGCTTAGTTTCAAAGATCTGTTTGATTTCTTGTTTGTTAGTTGACATGTAGCATCACAAAATCATTATGTTTAGTATAGCATCATTAGAGTTGAATCTGACCCCCCTAATGGTCAGATTCATTCTATAAGATGCATAAAATATTTTTTTTTGGTTGCTTAGAAAGCCACAAGTAGAGGCACAGACGTTTTTAGTCAAAGTAAAAGGATTCAAGTCGAAGAAACAATAGTATAGAGACATATTCCTTTTTTTACTGTCTTTATATCGTATTTTTTTTTTTGAAATATGTACTTTTTAGTCGAACAAAATGTATTTTTTTTTGGAATTATTGTAAAACAAAAACTGGACTGTATATTTATTTTGCTTCATTATAGTGTCAGGAATTAGTACACGTATAGTATAAACTTCGTGTTGAAACAGGTTTTTTTTAAGATGATTAGATCTTGTTTTAATCTTTTGGAATCTCGAATCCTGTTTCTTCAAGCTTTAAACTATACACATTTTCAATAGATGTGAATCTCTAAAAAGAAAGAAACAGAATGTTATGTGAATTTAGTAGGTATATTCTTATATACAATATCTCCATTTCTAACAAATTCGAAATTAGAAAGTTAATATTGAGCCAAATTTTAAAAGGAAAAGACGCCAGATATTCTTCTTTAAAAAGAAAAGCGCCAAATTGGCTATTCAAATCTGATAAAATCTGTCCGAAATTTCAATATTTTTTTATTGTGAAAGACTTATTTTTTTTAATTCTCGTAAATCACCCTAAGCTCTTTACTTCAAATCTAATGGAATTCTGAAGTATATAGGCAAACAACGTCTTTGTAATGGCTGAATGCAACAATGCTGATTGTAGTTTAGATTTGTAAATCAATAGTTCTGTTTTGTGCCCTTTTACAATCCTTTCATTTTTAGCATGCTTTTAGTTGAATTGTATATCTTCACTCTTTCACAAATAGTCAAAACTAGGATGAGCCTAAAGTGATAATTACTAAAATTGGACTAAATTTGGCCATAGCCCAAATGCTTGTCCTTTAGACTAGCTAACTTAGCTCTTAGGTGACTTTTGAACACATATCTACCCTTTAGTCCAAAAATGCCTCTTTTAGACTAAAATTACAAAACTTAGAGAACAATCGACAATTGTTCCAAATAAACATTTTAACCATCATGACCATAGTCATGATTATGTAATCCACACTCGGGTGTGGCAACTCATGCCCCCGACCACAACTCCGAACGATAATAAAAATCACACGTTGTAAATTGCGGGTGCATTTCATATGGCGCGTTTACAATGTGTCCAAAAATGACAAATGCACGCCATCGTGACTTGTTTCAAGATAAATCCATAAATATTAAAAGCGTTTTAAAAATTAAAAAAGCTAAATGCACAATAGGCTAAAAATATGTAAATAATCAGATAATTAAGCCAAATGTCAATAGTTAAGCGACCGTGCTAGAACCACGGAATTCGGGAGTACCTAACACCTTCTCCCGGGTTAATAGAATTCCTTACCCGGATTTCTGATTCGCAGACAATTTTAAACAGAGTCTAAAATTTTTCGGTTTGGAACACCGTCAGAAATCCGGGTGGCGACTCTGAAAATCAACAAATAAATCCCATTCGAATAATGTCACTTAAAATGGAAAAACTCCCTTATTACTCTTAATGTGAGTGAAGAAGGAGGTGTGACAAAATTAATTTTTTTCTAGTTTAGCTTTTCTTGGGAATCCATATATCCCAGTCAGATTTGTAACAAGTTTGGGCAGAACTCTATATTTTCCAAGGAAAAAAGTCCAGGTTTGCCCCTGTACTATGCCAAAAGTTTTAATTTTGTCCTCCGTTAATAATTGAAATTAAATATACCCTCGCCGTTAATAAATCAGACCAAATATACCCTATTCGTATGGTGCAGGGATATAGAAGAAGAATATATAAGTTATATCTATGTTAATTACTTCACCCTCTATAAGGTATAAGTTATTCCGGTGTTAATTTTAATCCTGGGATAACTTATACCTGATTTGCTAACCAAATGAAGTATTAAGATGGTATTAAATTTTTATAGCTATACCTTCTTATACCTCATGCCAAATGACCCCTAAGGGTGTAAAGCTCTAATTCCCGATAATTAGAGGGACCAAAGTGCAACGGTTTATACAAAAGTAGTGCATTTTATTTTAATTCCATAATGTTTTCCTTCGTGCAGTCAAGTTGAGCTCTGAATCTTCATCAATGGAAGAAGACGATCACCTCTCAAACCCCACCACCACGACCGCCGATCCTTCAGATTCCGCTCTCCAACGGAAGCACGCGGCAATGATCGAACGCCTTTCAAACCTACACCAATCCCGTTCGACCCGCAAACCCGAATCCGAATCAAACTCCACAAGCTCCTTCCTCTCTCGTTTCTCCGAATCCAAAAACTCCATTGAATCCACACTCTCCCGCATCCGTCAAACACCCGACCCGCATTCCAACCCGACCCTTAAAACCGAACTCGACAACGTCTCACTCTCCATTTCTAATCTCGAAAAACTCGTCGCCGAAAATTCCTTTTCCCTACCATCCTACGAAGTCCGCACGTGCCTCAAAACCGTAGCAGATCTCAAACAAATCGTCGAACAGGTCACGTGCGATGTAATCCCGAAGAAGAAATTCTCTTTCAAGAACAAATCAACAAAGAAAACCACAACCCAAAATGATAATTTAGGGTTTAGGGTTTTGGATAACAACAGCCAAAATGTGGAATCAAGGGATTTAGGGTTTAAGGTTTTGGATTCTCCGGGATTTAGGGGAAACGAAAATGAGGTGTTAGTGAAGGAATTTAATAATAGGGGCAGTGATGAGGAGATTAGGGAATTTGTATTATCAGATTTGAGGGGTTGTGAGGTGAGATTAATGGGGAATATAAGGACATTGTTTGTAAATAAGCTGATTGATTGTAAGGTTTATGTTGGGCCTGTTTTCGGGTCGGTTTTGATTGATGAAGTGAAAGATTGTGTTTTTATGATGGCATCACATCAGATTCGGATTCATCAAGCAAAAAGGTGTGATTTTTATCTTCGAGTGAGGAGTAGGCCGATAATTGAGGATAGTAATGGCGTAAGGTTTGCGCCGTATTGTTTGAAGTATGATGGGATTGAGAAGGATCTTGAAGAAGCTAATCTTGGTGAAGAAACAGGGAATTGGTCCAATGTGGATGATTTTAAGTGGTTGAGGGCAGTGCAGTCTCCAAATTGGTCAATTTTGCCTGAAAATGAACGGCTTAGCGCGGTGGATATTTCAATTCGAGACACAGAAATTAGTTGCTGAAAAGTTTTCGTCCTGATGAGTGGTTAGCATGTTGAATCTTGAATCCTCAGTGTGCAAAGGAGGTAACTTTTTTGTTATCTTCTTAATTTTAGTTGAATCTGTTGAGGAATAAGTATACATCAGCTTTTGTTGTTTAGTTGCATTATTTACTAGTTACTCCACTAGTTATTCTTCTGTTTTAAGAAATGATCTAAATTTATAGAACTGAAAGATTATCCTAAAGCTTTTGCCTTCCCGTATAAGTTGTGACCTATTGCAAGTTCACTTTTTACTATTGGATAGATAGATTCCGTTATGTGTTTTGTTACCTATTTCGTATCTAACTTCTACTTGCTATTAGCAGTTGTTGGTGTAAACCTGTGCCTTTTGACTTTCTGTGGTTTTGTGATTAATACCACATTCTTTGGTTGGAATACATACTGTATTGTCCCAAGAAAGGGTGGTTTGGGACGACACTCCTCTCCTCTCCTCTCCTAGGCTTTTGAAAATATATGCTTACTGCTGATCTGCTTAAAAGGAAAAGGAAAAGGAAAAGGAAAAGGAGATTGTATTTTGCTTTACTAGTTATATAATATTTAAAGCAGGATATCAATAGAATCAATGCTATGGAGTAAGTCATCTTTGAAGAAGTATAGAGACTAAAGGAGGATTAATAAGTTTAAAATTACACACTATAGAATATCTTTAGGGTAGATATGAGGAGGTTCTAGGGCCCAGGNGGGGTGGGGTAGCAGGTAAAGGTTAAGAGAGACATATTTACAACGTCAAAATTGGTGCTGCATAGATCGGTATATCTGTTGGAGTTTGTCTTCTTGGCATCAAGTTTGATGACGTCAAAATTAAATGGACAATAAAGGACGTCAAAATTATACTTGTTCTTTAATGTTTTCAAAGGGGTTAGCTTACCCTAGGATTCGCCCATTAACTTCTAATTAATTTTGGAAAAGATAATTTAGAGTTGGAAAAGATTAATTAACAAAAACTTGAATCGTTCACCCTCACATTATAGATTTTACCTAGGGATAGGATTGAACTACTTGTAGCCATATTCGGGTGTGCTTAATCTCTTAATTATTTTAGGGATAATTCAGTTAGGAAGTCTTGTTAATCTTCGGAAGAAGCTAATAAAGAATTATTACACGAGGCTAATTAACATAAACTTTGCTCATATTTGTAGAATCGTGAAATACATTGGATCGTTACTTGAATGTAATTCCCCGTGTATCCATGCTTGTAGCCATTGATCATTTTACTTGTTTTCTAGGTTAGTTTACATTTCCGCATTTAGACATAAATATTTTCTCAAAACCCTTTTAAGTGTTTGGTTTAGCATAATAAGTGATAATTCTTTTACACGCCTAATCGCCTACATATTGTTCTCTGTGGGGTTCGATCCCGACTCATAGTTGGGTAAATTATATTGCATGTGACCGTGTCCATTTGCTTTTTAGTAGTGGATTTGGACGTCATCAAAATATTTTTTTCTTTTTCAAAAACCAAAGAAGGTTCCACTATTTTTTTTTATTACCTTCACCTTTTAAGCAACTTCCACATCACAACTTTTCCAACCTGCACCCCCGAACTTAGGCTTTTAGCCTATGTTTACACTTTCAAAGTACTTAGGGAGGTAGGATGCCAAAAGATAGATCAATAAAGGATGAATGGTTAAAGCTTGTAACATGGTTGCCAAAGAAAAAGTTTAAAAGCTTAAAAGGTGTTGACTAGGGAAAATATGCAAGGGTAGGAATTTTAAGGCACAATAACGGCCTAAGGAAGACCTAACATCATTTTTCAAACCAAGTTATTCTAGGATTTCGCCTTGAAGCACATTCCGGAAAAGTTCTAGACTACAAATAGAGCAAGGAGCTCACTACAAATCTCACCACACATGGCATATGCAAACTCGAGTGACATATAAATCCGAAATCCAATTAAAACCAAAGAAAATCACATATAGCCTAAAAGACTATTTAGTAAATCAAAGAGCCAAAAATAGAACATAAAAGTCACAACAAGGATTATCACTTCAATCATTTTTTTATTTTAAAGATCAAGACTTCATATGCCAAAGTGTAAATCATGTTGGTACCAAACAAGCCACACACTGGTTTATGGACAAAAAGATCACACCCAATAACCAATTTAGTCACTACTAGCTACTAAACTAACTAAAAAAATTATGTAAAAAGAGAAAAACTAGAGAAGACTAATCTGTTAAAAAAATTGTCACGCCATCCATCATAGGGAAAAGTCACCCGGTTCGACATAAATTATTTCCTTGAAAACGAATCGCGGCAAAAAGAAAAACCAAGGAGTTTAAGTAATACTACTACAACTTAATAAAGTAACAAAATAAAAAGATTAAAAACTAGTGCTAACATGCTAAAAATAAACTACAAAATATCACTAATAAACTACAAACGTTACCAATCTACACAAGTTCACAAAACATAGTCATGCTCCACATACATCATCACATATAAATGAGCTAATCCCAACTTAGTGTTGCACTGTCCTCAATGCAACTAAACAAAACAAGATAAAATGAAAGAGGTGCTCCCTGAAACTGCATCACTCCGAGCTGGAGGTGCCGGGAACTATGAGCTCCAAGTCATCCTCGTCGCCGTCATCTGATCCACAAAATTTCCTCAATAAGCTCATCATCTTTGTCAAAAACTTGCTCTTCTTCTTTTCATGTTTTCTTTGCTTCAGCTGCTTCCGCTCAATCTTGCCCAATTTGGCTTTAATGGCTTGCTCCTCCTTAGCAAGATTTGTCAAAGATAGAACCTTTCCTTGGCCAGCTGGACCTGCAGATGTGCTCTCTCCTGGCACTCCAGAAGGGAGACCAACTACAAGCTGGCGGACCTGTGTCTCCATGCCATAGATCTGGCGAGAAATATACCCAGGTGTTGAAAAAAGTGACCGCTTCTTCGCTTTAAGCGAGAAGCGAAGCGAAGCGAGGCTATGGGCGCTTCTACTGGTTGAAGCGGCTCTGGTAGATAAAAGCGTCCGCCTCTCTGTGAAAAACGATAGAAGCGTACACTTTTATAAATCTGCCCAACATCCCTATTTTATTAAAATACCCAACAACCCTCTCTACTTCTTCGAAATCACCAGAGCCGAGAAACTAGGGTTCCCCTTTCAAGTCAGAACATCCACTTAGAACAACAACAACTTTCGATTTTCCTTCTTCAAGACTCAAGCAACTTTCTTCTTCTGCGGATTTTCTGCCTATTTTCTACCCAAAATTATATCAGTTATTCTTAGTACTTATTGTCTTTCTTATGTATATGTAGTTGTTCTTTTAAATGGCGCCAAAAGAAGATAGAAAAGACCCCGCTTGGGCTTACTCTGAAAGAGCTCACGAGAACAACAAGATGGCAATTAGATGTCTTTTTTGTGATAAGATTTCAAATGGGGGAATCTATCGTCAAAAAGCGCATCTAATTGGTGGTGATCCAAATGTCACGGCTTGTACTAAAGTTCCAGAGCATGTGAAGGAAGAATTGAAAACATACCTTCAGAAAAAGAAAGAGTTAAAGACTCGNTTCCACCAAGATCACAAAAGCGGGGAAGGATGCTTCCACCAATGTCTTCTAGTTGTGGATCTACCGGCAAGACCAAAGGTCCTATGGATTGTTACTTCCCGCAAAAATCTAGAGATAAGGGAGGAAAAAGTGGTGATCCTCAAATTGATGCTACAACGATTTTGAGGGATCGTGCAGTTACAATGTTTGCCCGGTGGATGTATGATGCAGGTCTTCCTTTTAATTGTGTTAATTATACTGACACTTTTGCTGCTTTTATTGAGGTCGTAAGCCAATATGGTCCAGGAATGAAGCCTCCAACTTATTATGAAGTTAGAGGGTCATATCTAAAAAATGAGGTGACAGAGGTGACAAAATCGTGGAGGAGCACAAAATAGAATGGAACAAGTTTGGTTGTTCCATTATGATGGATAAGTGGACGGCGAGAAATGGAAAAATGATCATCAATATCTTGGTGAATTCTCCTAAGGGAAGCCTGTTTCTTGAGTCCATTGATGCAAGTGACTCTTCGACTGATTCAACCAAAATGTACTCCTTGTTCAAGAATACAATAGACTCTATTGGAGCAGAAAATGTTGTTCAAGTTGTCACGGACAACTCCAGTGAAAATGTTAAAGCTGGTGATTTGTTGTCTGTTGGGTACCCGCATATCTATTGGACTCCGTGTGCAGCACATTCTATTAATTTGATCTTTGGTGACATTTTCAAGGAAAAACCCTTCACTACTGTCTTTAATCAGGCAATTAGAGTGCATTCCTATATTGTTCAAAGGCTTTTGTTATTGAACATGATGAAGGGATTCACTAAGCAAAGAAGCTTGGTGAAACCTGCAAAGACAAGATTTGCTATTGCTTTTTTGACTTTGTATATGATGTATGAGCAAAAAAGCAATTTGAAGAAGTTGTTTGTTTCAGATGAGTACACTAGCAATGCCTATGGAAGGGAAGCTCGAGGGAGAGAATCTGCAGATATTATACTTTCTCCTTCATTCTGGAACAATGTGGTTCATGCATTGAAGATTGGCGGTCCTTTAGTTAAAGTGCTTCGTTTGGTGGATGGGGAGCAAAGCCCACCAATAGGCTACCTGTATGAAGCAATTGATAGGGCAAAGGAGGCTATTCAAGCCTCTTTTAGTGATCAAAGAAAATACAAAAGAGTCTTTGAGATCATAGATAAAAGGCGGGATAGCAAGCTTCATAGCCCTTTGCATGCAGCTTGACTATAGGGCAAAGGAGGCTATTCAAGCCTCTTTTAGTGATCAAAGAAAATACAAAAGAGTCTTTGAGATCATAGATAAAAGGTGGGATAGCAAGCTTCATAGCCCTTTGCATGCAACAGGACTTGTTTTGAACCCGGAACTGTTTTATGACAACGAAGCGAGGATTCTAGGAGATGAACCTTTGTGGGATGGATACTATGAATGTATTGAGAAGTTGATTCCTGAAAAATCCGTGCAAGATAAAATAACAGAGCAATTTAGTATTTATAGAGATGCTGAGCAACTTTTTGGAAAAAAGCATGGCGATTAGACAAAGAAAGACAAAATCACCAGGTGAGCGAGTGCTTATATGTTGTTTTATAGTTAATAAGTTATTTCTTTATCAATATTATGTTTTGAAAATTTGTTCTACTTCTACAGTTGAATGGTGGAAGCAATATGGTCATTCCACTCCAGATCTACAAAAGTTTTCCATCAAGGTTCTAAGTCTAACATGTAGCTCATCCGGGTGTGAAAGGAATTGGAGCATGTTTGAGCATGTAAGAACTAAGAAGAAAGATTTAGTATATTGAGATAATTAAATTATATCTCAATTGTCCTAATCTTACTAATTACTTATTATTTGCAGATTCATACCAAAAAGAGGAACAAACTAACCTTGAAGCGTCTCAATGATCTAGTCTTCATTAAGTACAATAGAACATTGATGCGTCGTTACAACGCTCGCAATGTAATTGATCCAATTAGTTTGGACAACATTGATGATGCTAATGAATGGTTAACTGGAGTCCCGGAAGATCTTGCAGATGAAGAAGTATTTGAGGATACTTCTGATTTCACTTGGGGTGATGTTGCGGAGGCGCGTGGAATTGGGGAGAGGTTTTATGGTTTGAGGGGGAGTACCTCAACTTCAAGTTCACAGAGGAAGGGAAAAGAAACAACTACTTTGTCCCTAGTTGATGAAGATGAAGAAGAAGTTGAAGAAGATGACGAGTAATTTAATAATGATAGTGGAATACAAGAATTTGACAATCTTGTAGAAGAATAGGATGCTCATTTTGTGCTTTAATTGATGCTACTCTTTAGTTTTTTAGTTGAAGTATTGAACATTTGCTTACAATTACATGTTTTGTCTATGCACTATTTATTTTAATTTTTTTTTAAATTCCGCTTCACTTAAAAAAAGTGAGCGCTTCGCTTTTCGCTTTTCGCTTCTCATGAGTGGGGGTGGTCACTTTTTCTCACTTCACGCTCTTCACAACACTGAATATACCTGAGTGTGAGAGGTCCCTGCTCAAGTGGTACAATAGCAGTACAAGTCCCTATGGCATCTGGGGGGAGAATCGAGCATCACACTAATGGTGTCAGGAAACTGGCTAAATGAGGGAGATGCGACATCAATCTTTGTTTTCTTTTGTGCATTCCCAACTCCCTTTCTCAGCAATGGATGAATGAGCTTCTCGGGTTCTAGCCAAAAGTTACTGAATTCATATAAACCCTAAAAAAAAAGTAAGAAGACGATGGTCCAACTAATGATTCCCCGACATCTTAGTGGTTGGCTTGGATGGCTGCAGAACTGATGATTGAGGAGTGCTGCTTTGTAGAGCCAACCCCAAGAGGTGGTGGTTGCTACTTAAAGCACACGCACCATACAAGGTCTAGCCAAAAAGTTATTGAATTCATATAAATCCTGAAAAACAAATAAAAAGATGATGGTCCAACCAATGAATACCCAACATTTTAAAGGTTGGCTTGGATGGCTGTAGAACTAGTGGTCTCTATCAGCGACCGAGGAGTGATGCTCTGTAGAGCCTGCCCCAAGAGGTAGTGGTTGCTACTTAAAGCACAGGCACCATACAATGTTTAGCCAAAAGTTACTGAATTCATATAAACCCTAAAAAATAAATAAAAAGATGATGGTCCAACGAATGACTACCCGACATCTTACTGGTTGGCTTAGATGGCTGCAGAATTGGTGATCGAGGAGCGCTGCATTGTAGAGCCAACCCGAAGAGGTGGTGGTTGCTACTTAAAGCACACGCACCATACAAGGTCTAACCAAAAGTTATTGAATTCATATAAACCCTGAAAAACAAATAAAAGATGATGGTCCAACCAATGACTACCCGGTATCTTAGTGGTTGGCTTAGATGGCTGCAGAACTGGTGGTCTTTGTCACCGATCAAGGAGTGCTGCTCTGTAGAGCCAGCCCCAAGAGGTGGTTGTTGCTACTTAAAGCACACACACCATATGATGTCTAGCCAAAAGTTACTGAATTTATTTAAACCCTGAAAAATAAATAAAAAGATGATGGTCCAACCAATGACTACCCGACATCTTAATGGTTGGCTTGGATGGCTGCAGAACTGACGATCGAGGAGCGCTGCTCTATAGAGTCAGCCCAAGAGGTGGTGGTTGCTACTTAAAGCACATGCACCATACAAGGTCTAGCCAAAAGTTATTGAATACATATAAACCCTGAAAAACAAATAAAAAGATATGATCCAACCAATGACTACCCGACATCTTAGTGGTTGGCTTGAATGGCTGCAGAATTAGTGGTCTTTGCCAGCAATCAAGGAGCAATCGAGGAGCGCTGCTTTGTAAAGCCAGCCCCAAGAGGTGGTGGTTGGCTACTTAAAGCACACGCACCATCTGGTTCCCCCGGACTCCCCAAGGGAAAGACTGATCACACAACTCCAAAAGAACACATCACAAACCCCGAGCTATTTCCTTGCGGTCCAAAATCCCACCCTTAACAGTCAAGGGTTGCACCACGGCTGTCCTTGCACTTTTTTGCCCCCGCTTGGGTCACAAGCTCACGCAACAGAGCTCAACGTTTTTCTATAGTTTTCTCGATTCTTATAAAATAAGTTTATTGGTGTTTTGTCATCTGTGGGACAAGAAGGCCTCTTCTTAATATATATATATATACATATATATATATATATATATATATATATATATATATATATATATATATATATATACTCTAAAGAAATAAACAAAAAAAATCCATAATTATCTTATTAGAGGAACATGAATCCTGGGAATCAAACGCAAACCTACTGGACAGAAAATCATAGAACTATCGTCACAGATTTTAACATATTTTTCTAATATATAAAAATTAAAGAATTTATAATTACAATTTAATCCAACCAAGACAGCGGTTCAACTATAAAAGTAGATTTCAATTATATATGCTGATACTAATCAATATTCTTTTTATAATATTAGTGAGATTTTACCTATTATAACAAGTTGATTACCATGTATCATTATACGTATCATGACAATTTACCTGTAATTACTTTATTAATGTAACGACCTGACTTGTTACGTCCCCTTAGCAACTNGAGTATATATATATATATATATACTCTAAAGAAATAAACAAAAAAAATCCATAATTATCTTATTAGAGGAACATGAATCCTGGGAATCAAACGCAAACCTACTGGACAGAAAATCATAGAACTATCGTCACAGATTTTAACATATTTTTCTAATATATAAAAATTAAAGAATTTATAATTACAATTTAATCCAACCAAGACAGCGGTTCAACTATAAAAGTAGATTTCAATTATATATGCTGATACTAATCAATATTCTTTTTATAATATTAGTGAGATTTTACCTATTATAACAAGTTGATTACCATGTATCATTATACGTATCATGACAATTTACCTGTAATTACTTTATTAATGTAACGACCTGACTTGTTACGTCCCCTTAGCAACTTAAGGTACCGAGCAACTTTGTAATGTGCATTATAACTTACGTGTATGGTTGAGTTTGGTTCTTAGATGATACAAGATTAAATTGAAAGAACACTTCTCATTTTTTGAAGCTTAAGTGAAAAGAGTTGACCGAAGTTGGCTTTTGTGCAAACGACTCTGGAATGAAGTTTTGATGGTTCCAATAGCTCCATATGATGATTTTGGACTTAGTAATGTGTCCGGATATTTATTTGGCAATCTGTAGTTGACTTTGGCTTGAAATGATGAAAATTGAAAATTGAAGGTTTGGAAGTTTGACCGAGAGTTGACTTATTGATATCGGGGTTGGAATCCGATTCTGGAAATTTGAATAGGCCTTTTATGTCATCTATGACTTGTGTGTAAAATTTGAAGTCAATCGGCCTCGATTTGATAGGTTTCAGGATCGAATGTAGAAGTTGAAATTCGATAGTTTCATTTAGGTTTTAATTGGGGTGCGATTCGTGTTTTTAGTGTTTGATGTGATTTAAGGCATTGACTAAGTTCGTATGATGTTTTAAGACTTATTGGTATGTTTGGTTGAGGTCCCGAGGGTCTCGGGTGGATTTCAGATGGTTAGAATTTATGGACATTTCTAGAATGTTTTGACGTCATTTCTTTAAGCAAAAGGGTATCACATTAAGAAAATTAGCTCCAAATTTATTTTTGGTTGAAGAATTAGATCCGTATTAAAATTACGGATCCATATAAAAAGAATCATCGAATTCGGATATCGTACGAGACAGTTATGCCCATTCCGGGCGAAATAGAAAAGATTTCCCACCACCTGCGCCCAGGGAAGCATGTGGCGCTAGCCCTGGCGTTGGGATTTTTGAGGTTCCGGAAATTGGGCCACAGGTAGCGCTCCACGCCACGTGTGGCGCTCAAAATGTTATATACTCATTTCGGGGTTCATTTTTGGGGTTTCCTCCACTCTCTCAATACCTCTAACTTCCCCCATCTCCAAGGAATCCTACTAAATTGGTGTTTCATTATATCATTTCCATTCTAAAACTAACTCAATCCACTATGAAATCCTTAGATCTTCAATAAATTGCTTCAAGAACTCAGAACAGGGCTTTGGCAAATTTTTTTCCAAACGGTAATCCTACACCTTAGAGATATATGCATGGATTTATTATGAGTATGTGAGCAAGAAATAAGTATTAACACTTATTGGATGGTGCTTGGAAGCCATCAATACTTAAACTAGATTACTGGGTGTTGTAGAATATTTTGTAATGAATTAATTAGCAAAAATTGGGTCGACGTGAGTTCATTAATGATTTTAATTGTGCTAAAGAAGCTTGTTTGTAGAAAAAGGATGGCTTAGTATCTCTTGTTGGTGGGAAGGAGGGATTGTCGTCGATCCTCTCAAGTTTCTTGAAGAAACACAATTTCTAGAGGTAGTAAAATATTATGTACTCTAGGTGTTTGATAAAATACCTAAATTACCAAAAATATGGAGATTTGTTTACTAATATTGGTGAAATTGTGTTGCATTGTCGTAGATTAAAATTTGTTTAGTGTGGTGGTGTAACGATCCGGCTGATCATTTCGAGTGTTATAGCCCCGTTCCCCCTATTTTATGCTTCTTTTGTGTTATTCAACTGTATTATGTTTTACCGGGTTGGTTGGTTCGGGTCCGGAGTGGTTTCAGAAAGAATTGGGATACTTAGTCTCTTAATTAGAAGTTTAAATTGGAAAAGTCGACCAGATGTCGACTTGTATGTTAAAGACCTCGAATTTGAATTTTGATTGTTCCGTTATCTTCGTTAGGTGATTTCGGACTCAAGAGCGCATCCAGAATGTGATTTAGAGGTCCGTAGTAGAATTATGCTTAAATTGGCGAAAGTTAGAATTTTGGCAATTTTGGCCGGTAGTAAAAATTTGATACCGGGGTCGGAATGGATTTTCGAAGTTGGAGTATGTTCATGGTGTCATTATTGACTTGTGTGCAAAATTTGAGGTTAATCAGGTATGATTTGATAGGTTTTGGCGTCATTTGTCGAATTCAAAATTTTTTTAAGTTCATTAGGCTTGAATCCGTGTGTAATTCGTGTTTTTGATGTTATTTGAGGTGGTTTGAGGTTTCGACTAAGTTCGTATCAGGTTATAGGACTTGTCGGTATGTTTGGCTGAGGTCCCGAGGGTCTCGGGATGATTTCGGGTGGTTAACAGAGCAATTTTGGCCTTTGAGTGATAGCTGATGACTGCTGCTGCATTTCTTCTGGTTTCCTTATACGCAATCGCATGAGTGGGACCGCGATCGCGTAGGTCTATTGAGGGTAGCTGAGAAATTGTTCTATGCAATCGCCAGCTGGGACCCGCGATCGCGAAGCTTGATTAGTTTGGCTATCGCGGACACAAGTTGAGGTCCGCGTTCGCGAAAAGGTGAAGAGGCAACCATGTGTCACGCGTTGTGCTTCGCGATAGCGTGAGGTGGGACGCGACCGCGTAGGTTGGAGGAAGCTGTGGTATGCGATCACGTGGAGGTCTCCGCGTTCGCATTAGGTAAGTCTAAGGGCAGTCTATTTTTGTGCTTCGCGATCGCGGGGCAAATTCCACGATCGTGATTTAGGAAATCTGGGCAGACAATATTAATTTCAAAAATGAGGGTTTGAACCCATTTTCATATTTTGAGCTAGAGAACACGGAATTAGGCGATTCTTGGAGGGATTTTTGTGGAGTTGATTGAGGTAAGTGATTCATACTTGATTTTGGTCAAATCCCATGATTTCATCTTTAATTTTATCATCTAGTTTGTGATTTGGGGTGAGAAATTGGGAAAAAAGAGGAAGAACTCTTGAGTTAGAATTTTGAGGGTTTGAATGGGATTTTGTTATTGAATTTGAGTAATTTTGGTATGGTTAGGCTCGTGAGTGAATGGGCTTTCGGATTTTGTGATTTTTGTCGAATTTTGAGATGTGGGCCAGGTTTGGGACGATTTCGGATTTTAGGGTAAAATTTCATATTTTCTTTGTGGAATTTGCTCATTTAGCCTATATTGATCACCTCATATTTCTTGTGGCTAGATGCGGGGCATTTGGAGGCCGATTTGAGAGGCAAGGGCATTCCGGAGTAGGATTTCTACGCTGTTGAGCTAAGTAACAATTTAATATCTGGTCTTGAGGGTATGAAACCCGAAGTTTGGTATGATGTGAATGTTTGGAGGCGGCGCACATGCTAGGTGATGAGAGTGTGAGCGTACACCGTGAGAGATTGTGACTTGGTCCATCCCGTGAGACTGTAAAGTCGAATGGCCTATTTGTGTATACATGTATTCCTTGTCTTCTAGCAATTTGACTGCTTTTCATGTTAGAAATCATGCTTAGGCTATGTACCTACATATTGTTGTTATACTCAGTCTTAGCAGTTCTTGCATATTTTTACCTCAGTCTTTGTTATCCCCTGCTGATACATTGTAGCATTCTGATTTGGGCTGATCCCCTTTATTACTGAGGGTTGTGAGACTTAGAGAGTTTCATGACTGAGTGAAGCCGAGGGATTGTGAGGTATAGATTCCGTAGTACGTGAGTTGTCCGTGCGAATCATGATGTTGTACCTTAGCACGTGAGTTGTTTGTGCAGATTCTGATATGATATGATAACACGTGAGTTGTCCGTGCGGATCTTGATGTGATATTATAACACGTGAATTGTCCGTGCAACACGTGAATTGTCCGTACGGATTATAACGCTTGGGCTGTAGAAGCCCTTCCGGAGTTTGTACACCCCCAGTGAGTGTAGATACCTATCGAGCGTGTGTCTTGAGGGCTGAGAGCCGAGTGTTGAGCTAATGAGAGCTTGAGTGATAGTACCCTAAGATGTTGCATCTGTCTGTTTTGTTGCTGCATTTAGCTGAATCATACTACTGTTCTGACTTTCGGAAACTTGTTATAATTGACCTTACTTGAACTTGGTAAACTTGCAACTGATTTGACTCATGTTACTGGCATTTACTCATATATATTCTTAGATGTTGGAATTACGTAAATGAACTGTATTGTATAGCTCGTCACTGCTTCTCAGTTCCTTATCTATTTCTGTTATTTGCTGAGTTGGTTGTACTCATGCTACACCTTACACTTTATGTACAAATCCAGATGTGTTTGATCACCGAGGCCGTTGAGTTCGGGCGCGATTGAGTACCGGAGATTGCGAGGTAACTACCGGCGTCCGCAGGACCTTGTCTCTCCTTCTATATTTCTTTCTGTCCTGTATTGATACTTAGATACTGGTTGTATTAGTTTGGTTATCTAGATGTTCATGACTTGGTGACAACCCGATGTTTGGGGTTAGTTTTCCGCATTTTGATTCTATTTTGAGTTCAACTTTGGTTTTATGAAAAATTTCTGATATAAAAAAGTTATAAACTACCTTTTCTATTGAATTACTGGAGTATTTTAGGAAAGTCGGCTTGCCTAGTACCATCGGTAAGCTCCATCACGACATCTTAGGTTTTGGGTCGTGACAGGTGGACCATCATAGTTTTATTAAGGGACAAATTTCACATTTGGTCGTCCGGAGGTGGCTTCGCTCACGAAGATCATTTAAAGTATTGACCTAGTTTCGTTGAGGTAAGTGTCTTACCTAACCTTGAGTAGGGGAATTACCCCTTAGGCACCGAGTCGTATGTGCCATTTGTATAATATGAAAGCCAGTACGCGAGGTGACGAGTACGTACTCGTGCTTAAATGTGCAAATTTTATTGGTTTATAGTCGTAGGCATTTTTAAGTATTAAATTAAAAATTGCTGGCACTTATTAAATCCTTATTTGCCATACCTCGTTCTTTGTTTGTCGAATTTATTTTATATGATAATTTGGCGTGATTGCTACTTTGATATTTATATGAATTCCTGTGCTTGTTGAGTTGACATCTCCTAGAAATAATTACATTAAGGATTTTCCATTTGCATATAATTTATTAAATAAGTTTAAATTGAGACGTTAATATATATATATATATATATATATATATATATATATATATTTATTTATTTATTTATTTATTTATTACATTGGATTTAAGAAGCGGTCATTCTTGCTGAGTTATTTTTCTATCTTTGCGGTTGCATATTTATTTTTGGGACTACGAGACGTTTCCTTGGAAGATCCCCCTGTATTGCATATTTACTTTTGCGACTACGAGGCGGTTCCTCGGGAGATCCCCATGCATTGTATATTTACTTTTGAGACTACGAGGCGGTTCCTCAGGAGATCCTGTTGTATTGCATATTTACTTTTGGGCACTAGGTGGTAGCTCGAGAGTACCCCTGTTGTTTACCTCTATTTGTTGTATTCTTTTCTTTTTGAAATTTCTCATTGTTCACTTCTCAGTTATTTCATTGTATATTATGTCTTCTGCCTTGTGAATTGTCCATGCATTTGTGATATGAAATATGGACACGAGGTGCCGCGAGTAAATGATGATAATATTGACACGTGAGTTGTCCGTGCGGTTGTGTTAGAGATATGGGCACGAGGTGCCGTGGAAATATGAAAGTGAGCTGAGACCCGTAATTTTTATGATTTTGAAATGAGGTGTCACATGGTGATTTTTACTTGAAAAGAATTATATCCGAAAGATTTTATTCGAAGAATTTTATTCGAAAGATATTTATTTGAAGATTTATATTCGAAAAATATTTTTATTTGAAAGGATTATATTCAAAAGATCTTTATTTGAAGAAATTATATTCGAAAGATATTTTATTTGAAAAGATTATATTCTAAAGAGTTTATTTGAAAGAATTATATTTGAAGGATTTTATTTGAAGAATTATATTCGAGCGATATTTAATTGGAAGAATTATATTCGCAAGATATTTATATGAAAGGATTATAATCCAAAGATTTCTATTTGAAAAAATTGTAGATAAAAGATGTATCTTTTGAAGGACTTGATTAATTGGTTGTGCTTGTGTTCATTATTCGTTTGGGCAATATTTATGGTGTTCTTGCTGCTTTGCTGTTTATATCACTAGTTGATTGTTGTCGTTATCACTACTATTTGTCCTTCTATTATTTTTATATGCTATACTGCACATGTTACTTGACTAGTGAGTGTCTTGATTGTACCTCGTCATTACTCCACATAGGTTAGTCTTGATATTTACTGGGTACGGACTGTGGTGTACTTATACTACATTTCGGCACATTTTTGTGCAGAGCAAGGTATTGGAGATATCAGGCTCGGACATAGTTAGTGTGTTGATCGCAAGGATTCAAGGTAGAGCTGCTTGGTCGTCGCAGTCCCTTGGAGTCTTTCCATTTTAATGTACTGTCAACTCTTATTCGAACAATATTGTATATTCGATCATTGAGATCATTGCAAATATTCAATTAGAGTTCGTGACTCAGTATTACCAGTCTTGGGAGGTTGTTATAATTATTTTTGCTGTTGATTTCGACACTTGTATTAAATTATATGTTTAAAACTCAAATGTAATTGTAATCGGTTTACCGAGTCCTAGAGACCAGGTGCCATCACGACGTATGTGATGAGATTTTTGGGTCATGACAATTAATATTTTAATTTTACAATTATATTTTACACCATTTTTATTGACTGAGGGCTTGTTTTGTTTGTAGATAATATTGGTATTCCTCTATTTAAAAAAGAATGATCCAATTACTATTTGGATAGTCAAACAAGAATATTTTTTACCATATTCTTTTGTAAATTATTTTTAAATACTTTGAAGTGTTAACTTTTGGCTTCCTGCACATACTGGTTCTCATACTCTTGTGATGGGTTTCTTTTTTATAAAAAGAAGAAAAAATAAAAAAGTGATGGTTCAACCAATGACCACCCCACATAGAAGTGGTGGCTTGGACTGGTAGCGTAGCTAGTTAGGCACAACAACAGCTCTGTGAAGCCAGCAGGCCCAAAGATACTCTTCAGTCCTTACCGTATTTTACATTCGCAAGGCTCGAACCGAGTGAATCCTCTCTAAGGCCCCTATTTAGAGTAAAGCATTCTTTTGAAACTAGATTTACTCGTTTTTGTTTTCGGTGATTAATCTATTTCCGAACAATCTGGTGATTAGCCTATCCCACACTATTCGAAGTCTTCGCAAACTGATCATTATTAGTTTCTATTGTAGTGGAAGTTGTTGTAAGGAAATTTTTGTGCTAGTGAAGATTGTTTTCCGTTATTGAAAAATTAAAAAAATATAAAAAGATATTACTACATTTTCAACACTCCGCGTAGGCGGAAGGATCTATATCCCTCCCCAACTTCTTTTCAACCCACATTGGAAAGTCTCCTTTTAGACTTCGTTCTCATTGAAAATTTGAAATGTTAAAGATATAAAGAAATTATAGTAGATAATTTGTTTGGCCCCACTTGTTTTATTATGGTTATTAATACAAAAAGCATCAAACTTTTGTACTACTAAAGTATATACATTTCACGTGTATTAGACGTAAGGAACTGTTTATTTTCAACGTAGCACGTATGATGTGCTTCAAATTAAAATTTTGGTTGCATTCTTAAATTACTAGTATCAAATAGTACTGTTTTATAGAGAAAGTAGTCTGACTTGTTTAATGCTGATAATTAGTTTTCTTTTTATTATTCTCTTTTAATATTGGGAAAATCTAATGAAACTTATGATTTATTAATTTGTCGTTATTTTGTTTCTTTTTGGTATGCTTAAGAACACTTTCTTTAATTAATAGTGTTGCGTGTAAGAAGGGAAAAGCCAATATCTTATTTTCTTTAGTTGCCTCTTTAATAAATAAACTCAATTTTAAGGTATTCATCTCTTTAATTTATGACATAGTTTGAATCGTCATAAAGTTTAAAAAAAAAAAAAAATTAAAATTTATAGTCTAAAATATATTTTAATATTTGTATGTGATTATAAAATTTCTGAAACTTATAACCTTAAATATATCATAATATTTATGAGGTTATAAAAATTTCTCATGATAATATGAGTGTAAAGTTAGTAATTTAAATTAGAGTTGAGGTTTTTTTTTAATAGGACTTGAGAAAAGCATGTCTCATAAATTAGATCGAATGTATCAATGTATGGATGGAGTATCAGCATCAGTTTCCCACATAAAGTCAAACTACTAACAACGCAATTTTTCTGGAAATCCTTTTTTTTCCTTTTCTGTCTCCTCTTATTGCTGTCGGCACATATTTTAATTTTTTTTAAAATCCCAAAGAAATTTTTACCTTCATTAACCCCTTCTTCAAGAAAGTTAGTTAAGTTTTTTTTTTCCTGTGTCTGGTATTTATATTGGGATTCAATTAAAATTCAAGTTTGTTCCGGAAAATTTCACAATGGGGCTAAAGCATTCTCTAACAAGTGACGAATTCAGAATTTCAAAAGGACGAGTGCACTATTATGAAGAGGTGAATTAAGAATTTATATTGGACAGATTTACTTATAGTATTTACCATGAACCCACCATATTTTTGAAATTATAGGTTCAAAATTATATTCTTTTTGAAATTTTAGTGATTTTCACTTATATATCTATATTATTCCGTGCCGAAAATAGGACCGTCTAGGGTGGAATTTAAACCGCCAATTTCACTTGTAGAGGTGCACCAAGTAGTTATTGCACCATAAGAGATTTTGAGCATGGGTGCGCACACATATATTTTAGTAGTTTTGAAGAAATATAATATCGTTATACATAGTTTAAGGAGAGGAATATGGGTTCACGTGAACCCATGTACATTAACCTAGATACGCCCATGTCTCTAACTAAGACGACTCCATATATATATATATACTTTGAGCATGGGTGCGCACACATATATTTTAGTAGTTTTGAAGAAATATAATATCTTTATACATAGTTTAAGGAGAGGAGTATGAGTTCACGTGAACCCATGTACATTAACCTAGATACGCCCCTGTCTCTAACTAAGACGACTCCATATATATATATATACTTAGGGTTCGAACCGAAACCTCTCGTTAAAAACGAATAAATACTTACCGCTCCACCGCAATCGCAAGGATTCAATTTTCATCCGTATAAAGATTGCTTCTTCCACAAAGGTTCATTGGCTGGTAGACCAACTTAAATTTACAAAAAGAAAGCAGAGATTAGTTTAAAAGAGGAAGTGATGTAACCAGAATAGAATTATTTAATAAGAATTTCAACATTGTGTTACTGTCAGCTAAACAACTTATTTGCTTGCTGTGTTGGGTTTTCACCCAATACTACATCTAAACTAGGATTTTGTATGACTCTAGTTGCCACGTACCTGCGTTTATTCCCATGTAAAGACAAGACAAGACATTCACATATTGTATACTCCATCAGAAAACGATATAACTTGTACATACTGATTATATAATACAAATTTTCATTACTCAAATGGTCAGTAAATTACCCGAAATTTTCCGCTAAAATTTCTTCCGTTTGTAATAATAAAGTTATTTAATTGTGCCTATAACACTTAGAATATCACTCAACTAGATTTTTCAAACTTTTAATTGCCAAATACATATTTTACCCTCTAATTATCAACTTCTGTCCTTTAAAAAAAAGTTTAATATTATAATTTTTTTCTCTTTTTAATTTATATTATAGACTTACCTATAGAATAAACAAATTTTATTTATAAATTTAAAAAATAAAAATAGTATTTAAGCATATATAATGTTGGAATAATAAAATATTGAGCATAGTTACAAAAAAATTAGAACAATTTGTTCGTAATACTAATTTGATATTAACAACAAAAACTCAAAAATTTATTTACATAATTGAAAACGAAAGAAAATAAAAAATTTCCATGCACGTAATATAAAAAATAATTATTTAAAATAAAAATATTTTATAATATACATTATATATTCTTGAATATTATGCTCAATTGTATCATTATTCCGACATTATATATGCTAGAAAACTATTTTTTTTATTTTATAAATAAAATTTATTGTTCTATAGGTAAGTCCATAATGTAGATTAAACAGAGTAAAAATTCATAACATTAAAAAAGTAATAAAAAGAAGAAGAAGAAGACATAAGTTGATAATTTGGAGGGGAAAATAGGTATTTGACAATTAAAAGTTTGAGAAATCTGGTTGTGCGACCTTCTGAGTGTTATATGCAAGTTAAGTGACTTTTCTGTTACAAACAAAATATGATTTTACTAGATAATTTCGGATAGTTGAGTGGCCATTTAATAGACTCTAAAATTTTTAAATTGTAAATACTAGATTTTCTTTCAGCTTGAAAATGTGGATATACTGAGGATATATCCTCATTTGGACTGCTCATAATAAAGTCAACCCTATTAACTTTAACAGATATAATAATCACGTTGTTAGGTATATAAGAGATAATTTTTATAGGTAACTTGTTTGTTAAACAAGTACTATTTTCCCTTGATGTCTGAACTAACATATCTGTTTTCCCAATTTTGTGCATAGGCTCGTCCCTTGTCTTGATGACAGTGTAAAATACTTTGGTTATGATAAGATAACGAATAAATCTAGAAAAATCAACTTCGGAAAGTATAAATTAAAAGAAAATTAAATAATGTTTCACAAAAAAAAACAAATGACTAAATAATATTCACAAAGAAAATAAATAATGATGCAATTACCTTCCTTGTTAAAAAGGGCATTAATTTATTCAATTATTCCTAATTACCATAATAATTGGACTAAAATTATCTGTTTTTTAACATTTAAAAATTACATCAAGAAAAACTCAATATCCTTCCATTGAATCTTGTCACCTCCACAATAGAGGACAACGAATAAGGGCACAAGGACATAATTAGGAAATCAGCCATTAAGGGGTCATTTTATTAGGAATCAAGTTATATCATGATTAATTATTTCGGGATTAGTTATTCCATCTTCTCATAGGATAAAAAAGACTACAATCTCGGGATTAGTTATACCGCGATTTTATCCCAACCAAACATGGAATAAACTCATCTTAAATTTAGTTCTGGAATTAATTATCCCTTACCTCTCGTACCAAACGAGTCCAAAAGGTTTTATTAAGGTTTTTTGTCACCATCGAGGGATGTGATCAGACGGATGAAATCCTAGAGTCTCGAGGCGTTCTAATTTAATGGAGAAATTCATGATAGAGAGCATATGTACTCTCAAATGGACCCTAAACGACACAAAATTTGGCTAATATCGGCGTCTGAGTTTTGAATAAAAAGAGGGCATTTTGGTGCATTAAGTTTTCGTTATGTACATGGTTTGAGAAATGGCAGGATCACAAGGGTCTATTGTCCAAGATATTATTTTCACTGTTCAAATTCGTAACCTCCTGATCACATGATAACAAATTTGCAGTTACGTCAAAGCTTGAAAACGCTAAGAGTTTGCTGCACCAACTTCCTTTGTAACCAAATTCCAGTAGGGTCAAATAGGTTACTTACAATCAGCTTCGGTTCTTGAGTCCTTTCTTTTCTCTCTTTCTCTCTCTCTTTTTTTTTTAATTATAAATATAATAGTAAACGGAGTAGTAGAAAACAGTGTGTGAATTAGCGAAAGTTTCTTTATCTTTGTCGTAAACTTGATGTCGATAATTTATTAGGTTTGATTATCAACACTTATTCTCTGGCTAAGCCACATGTGATCAGCTAATTAATTACTTATAGATTATAGCGTGTCTCATGATTCCTTGTTCCCTGCGATGTGCGCTCACATATATAGTTTTAATTACTCTCATTAATCAACTCCATAACCACTTCAAAACTATAACAAAATGATAATCCACAGTTCCACACCAACTGATCGAAGGGGTGAACTGTGGACGGGGGAGGAGGGGGCAGAGGCGGACCCAAAATTTGAGCATAGCGGGGGCACTATCTTTAGTATACCAAGTACTAGCTAGCGATAAATTTCAATGTTCAAGTCTGTAAAAACTTAATGATTATGATAACTATCATTAAAATACAAACTTCGATATTATTGAATATCATTAATTTGGTACTAATATAACATAAGTACGTCGTCCACTCATATGAGGGTCGGGATTATTTCACATCAAACTCATCTATAAAATGAGAGGCATTGCCTCTTAAAACTAGAACTTGATTGAAAAGAATTAAACTTTGCCAAGAATACGTTATCTAAATTCATAAGAACAAGAACTTCCTAAAAAGTAACGATTCCAAGCAAAATAAATTTTCTTCAAGCACCTAAGGATCTTTCTTCTTAATCACAGAAGGATTCTTCCTTCTCAATCAAAGAATGATCTTTCTTCTATTTTCGCTTTTTAGGTAGACTGTTTTCAATAATCGACAGCTCCAATTGACCATTCATATGTAAGCAATATGACTAAATTAATATTGAATCAACAAAAACCTTTTCTCCTTAACTAAGTAGTATATTACATACCTGAAATATAATTTAATGTTTTCTCCTCCAAATGATGCAAGAGTCAACTGCTAATCTGAATATAATTTACATAAATAAAAAACGCAAATGCTTATAATATCTTTCTAGCGTAATTTTTCAAAAGAAAAAAACTAATTCAAACAAAATCAAAGAAGAAGAGACTCAAATTCAGTCATCGCTATCGTCACCTAATAGGACTATCGGATTTAAAAGAGATGTATAGAACTAAAAAAGAATTAACTAAATTGAAGGGAGGCAGAAGAGTTTGCTACTCTATTTGTGAAGGGGGAGGCTAATGAATATTCGAACTTTTGAATGTGCCGGGAATTCTAAAAAAAAAAGTTAATTAAGTTTTAAGTTTATTATTATGTAGAAGCATCAAATTATAATTGAATTCAGAAAAAGGTTATTAAAATATAACTGGTTGACTACTAAGTAATTAAACAATCATTGAGTTCAAAAAAAGTAAAAGTAGAATTATAAAAGTTGTAGGAGATAGGATTCAAACTTGGGACATTATAGAAGTGAAGGCACTTTGACTGCTTTCTTAAATCAAGTCTTCTGCCCAACTTTTGTGTTTAGGGGCACACATAAAATATTTAAGAGATCCTTACTGTATATACATATAGATATAAAATATACATACTGTATTTTTTCCGAGGTTAACGGGTTCTGATGACCCCTCATCTCCCCACGTAGGTCCGCCCCTGCCCTCTCCAGACCCCCACAGTGTTGGATAATACTAGGTATGTTATTCTTATTATTACTACTATTATTATTATTACTATTTTTTGTAAGAAGAAGAAGCTAGGGTTATAGGTTTAAAATCGAAATAGAAATATCGAAATCGATTAATCTGAAGTCAATTTGGAAAAATCCAATTCATTTCAACCCAAACTTATTTGAATTGTAATTCTTCAATTCAAAAATTAAAAATCTAAATTGAAATATTCATATCTCATTCAAATTGTGGAGACGCTCACCCAGATAGTTTATATGTCTTGTCGATGACAATGATTACTCAAAATGTGGGTGATATGGAGCATTATGTGCTGACATGAAAATAAATTTTAAATGTATGGAAAGAAAATATCTACTAAAATAATGGTATTTATATAATTTTGAGAGGGGCTGCTAAAGCCAAAGGCAGACCCAGGATTTAAGCATAACGGGGGCACCATTATTTTTACTATGCCAATTACCAACAATAAAGTTCGGGTGTAACCCTTTAAAATGACTGATAATTTATCATCAAAATAACAACATCAATATTATCAAATACCATTAACTTGATACTAATATAACAAAAGTATATTGTCCACTCAAAGTTGAACTCGACGCGCTTTCATATTTTGAAAACGGTCAATAATAGCATCATTGCTTATATTTACAAATACTTCCTTCTCAAAGTAACAAACTAAACAATCATTTAAAAATGCATCACTAATACTACTACGCAATTCATCTTTGATGTACTTCATAGATGAGAATGTTCTTTTCACCATTGCAGTTGCGATNCATAGATGAGAATGCTCTTTCCACCGTTGCAGTTGCGACAGGTAAAATTAAAGTCAACTTCACAAGCAAATAAACAAGTGAATAAGTCTCCACAAGATTTGTTTCAACCAATGCTTTCGCCAAATCACCAATTCCTTTCAAATCAGAGAACCTAGGGTCACCATGTTGCATGTGCCATATGAAAGTGTCAAGTTGGCGACTAAGATCACGAAGCTTCAATTCACCAAACTCATCAGGATAATGCTTGGCCAATGTCATTATTCTTTCCTTATCAAAACTAGCAAATGAGTTAGCCGGATTCAAGCTAGCCATACCAAGAAGCAGGTTACTACTCACAACATCAAAACGACTATTAAGCTCCAGAAGTTACAAATCAACCACGACATAAAAAAGCTCAACACGTAAGTGATGTGAATAAGTAACACTTGAAGGCCTACGCTTCGACTTTCCAGGAATATAGAATTCCTCCATCTTGGGCACCAAAATATCATGTTTTGCACAAAATAAATATACTTCATCCATCAATGGTTCCCATCCTTTATCTCTCATTTCTTGCAACCTTTCCTTTGTGATATCAAGAAATACCATGGCATTGACAATATCTTGATCTTTCTTCTGTAAAGCTTTGCTCAACTCGTTTGACATTATCAACACTTTCAACATTAAGTGAAGCAAGAAAATAAATTCAAATGCTTTAATTTTACTCGAAATGGCTTCTGCTTGCAACCTATCATTAACATCACCTTCACATTCAATCACCCCAAGCACATGAACAATAGAAGAAAATAAAATAACAAAGTTATCCAATGTTTTACAATGTGATCCCCAACGAGTGTCACCTGGCCTTTGAAGCCCTCGCTCTTGATTTAATCCTTTCCCACTTTGAACTTCACCACTCTCTAACAATTGTTCCAACAATTTTGCTTGATGATCCCGAAGTTTATCTCTACGCTTAAAAGAAACTCTAATTATATTCAACATGTTAGTAACAATAGCAAAGAAAGTCTCTACCTCCTTGTGTTTTTTAGCAACAGCTACAAGTGTCAACTGTAATTGATGTGCAAAACAATGAACGGAATGTGCCGATGGAGTTTCTTGCAAAATTAAAGATTTAAGACCATTCATCTTTCCCTGCATATTACTGGCCCCATCATAGCCTTGTCCACGTATTCTGGATGGACCCAATGAATGTTTCATTAGCAAAGAAAGTACTGCTTCTTTCAAAGACTTTGCAGATGTATCACTAACACGAACAAGACTAATAAATGGCTCGTTCACTTGGCCTTTTTTGTCAACATACCGCAAAGCAACAGCCATTTGTTCATGGTGTGAAATATCCTTGGACTCATCAACTAATATCCCAAAATAATCTCCATCCAAGTCATCAATTATAGCTTTCACGGTCTCTTGTGCACAATCATTCACAATATTCTTTTGAATTTTTGGCGAAGTCATCATATCATTTTTTGGAGCATGTTTTAATATAATTCTATCTACATTTGGAAGCATATTTCCAAGCCATTCCAAAAGCCCTAGAAAAAGGCCTTTGTTTTTTGAAGATTCACTTTCATCGTGACCACGAAAAGATAATCCAAAGTCCAAGAGAAACCGTGCAACATCAATTGAGGCATTTGAACGAATTCGATATTCAGTTTTTTGTTGATCGGATTGCTTTTCAAAAGCAACTTGAATTGATTGAGATTGATTTGACAAGTCTAGCATATTGTTGAAGCACTTATGGTGGAGACTACTTACTTCACCAACATGTAGATTAAGTCTTTCAATTGCTTTATTCCAAGCCTTAAAGCCGATTTTTGTGAAAGAGTCACATGTGCTTCCATGAACGTAGTCATTTTTGAATAAATGACAACATAAACAAAATGCGGCATCTTTCTTCACACTATACTCTAACCATCTAGAATACGAACCTTTAAACCAATCCGAACTAAATTAGCGCATTTTCTTCCCAAATAAAGTTTTAGGATATTTGTGATCAAATGGTTGGCAAGGCCCTCTTTGGATGTAGCGTCTTCTCACTTTATCCCGTATTCTAGGGCTATATCTATCAATGGGTATTCTCTCTCCGGTGTCANCTATCAATGGGTATTCTCTCTCCGGGGTCGGTATTAAGTGATTTCACATCAAACTCTTCTACAAGATGGGAGGAATTGTCTCTAAAACTAGAACTTGGTTGAGAAGAATTAAACCTCGTCAAAAATATGTCCATCTCAATTCACATCAACAGAACTTCCTACAAAGCAACAATGCCAAGCAAAACAACATTTTTAATATGATTAGCACAAATCTTCAAATACCTATGAAATTAATTTATTAAGATAAAAAATTCAACTGGACAAAGGCTTTATCAACAATTGGGACCTCAAAATTTTTGGGGCCTAAATCAAAGGCTTTACTAGCCTCAACAAAATCAAGAAAAATTACAGAAAATTCAGAGATTCAATCAAAATAGTATCCAAAAGTGAGAACAAGACACAAATAAGAGGCAAGAAAACCTTCTAGTTAAGCCCCTTCTCAGAATCTCAATCATATTTTAAAAGGGATTTTTTTAAACCCTTAACTCGAAACTGAAATTTACCATTAGAAAAGTGGAAACAAGATGGAGAATTCCAAGTATAATTTTGCAAAATCTTACCCAGAAAAAAATTCGGCAACTATGTGATGTGAAGCGGTGAAGTTCTGTGAACTTCGAAGAAGAAGGATGAAATTTGTTCTGGGGAAGAAGGATGAAATTTGTTTTGGGTTTAGAAGAAATAACCTACTGTCAAGAGAGAGAAAAGGAGCAGGCTGCGTGTATAAGTGTATTTGAGGTATTTTTAACCTCTGAATGGAATTAAGACTCAATTAAAGATCTGACTGAATAAGACCCAGTAAAAAAAAATTAGACTGTAGGACTTAAGATTCGAACCTGGGTCATGAAGCAAAAGAAGGCAACTACTCCCACAAACCAACTCTTCTATCCAGTATTTGTGACTGAGGAGGCCGCATAAAATATTTACAGGGGTCCTCCCTGTATTAGCTTATATATATAGAATATATATACAATATTTTTACCGAGGCCAACGGGTGCCCGTGACCCCCCACTCCCTAGTGTAGGTCCGCCCCTGGGAAGGGGACAAGATCCCAATAAATCTTTGCACGAGTCCCAGATAATTTTGGTTAATTTCTGAGTTTAAGCCTTTTAGAGCTTTGAAGAGGGTGAATAGGAATTGGTGGGAAAAATAAAAATTTAATTTTTCCTCTTTGACAGAGGGACATTGTCCCATATTGGAGGAAGAAAAGATTTTTGATGGGCATATATACAATTGTTCTTCTTCTGGCTCTTAAAGAGTTAAGAAGAAGGCAAGCCTCGCGCCGTCTTCGTCGCTCACTCGGCTTCGGCTTCGGCTTCGGTAAAGAAAGCAGTAAGTGTGATTTACTACTGTTCTTTGCGTTTATTGTCACTGAGGTTTGAAGTACCGCTACACCAGTGAGGTTATTCGTTCTATCCTGGGAGAAAATAATCCTAACTATCGGGTACTAGGAGGGAATTAAGTTCCTTAAGAAAACACCGTAAATTCAGTAGGCTCAGAATAATTCTGTTTTTCTACATTTATGGTTTTATATTGTTTCTTTATTTTGAATATATTTTCGAATACAGAATACTAACAACCTTAAGGAACTTAATTTATTTTTTTGTATTCATCTTATATTCTGTTTGTATTTAATAAAATCTTCACTGTGGTATTTAATCTGTTTCTGTTTGGATTTTAAATACTTCACCATTAATTAATTTTGTTTCTGTTTTGTGATTAACAGAAATAACAGAAACAATAACTCCCGTGGTTGGCTCTACGAGCAACGTTGCTACTTCCAGTCGTTCTGTGCCACCACCGGCTCTGGCATAAAATCCCGAAAAATTTTCCGAGATTGATTTCAAATGTTGGCAACAAAAAATGTTCTTCTATTTGAATACTTTGAGTCTACAGAAGTTCATCAAGGAGGATGTTCCGGTTCTTCCTGAATCAACTCCTGATAATGAACGTTTTATTGTGACTGAGGCGTGGAAGCACTCAGATTTCTTGTGCAAGAATTACATTCTTAGCGGACTGGAGGATGATCTTTATAACGCCTATAGTAACACAGAAACTTCTAAAGAACTATGAGATGCGTTGGAAAAGAAGTACAAAACTGAGGATGCCGGTTTGAAGAAGTTCGTTGTAGCCAAGTTTTTGGACTATAAGATCGTAGACAACAAGCCTGTCATTACCCAAGTTCAAAAGCTTCAAGTTATAATTCATGATCTTCTTGCTAAAGGTATAATCCGAATTAATTCTTTTGTTGAAATTATTAATTTTGTTACTAATTACGAATTTTTCATTGAAAGTTTGGTCATCAATGAGGTATTTCAAGTTACAACAATGATTGAGAAGTTGCTTCCTTTATGGAGGGACTTTAAGAACTGATTGAAACACAAGTGCAAGGAGATGAAACTCGAAGATTTCATTGTTAGATTAAGGATCGAAGAGGACAATAAAGCTGGAGAAAATAAGACACGTGAGAACTCAATAATTATGGGAGCAAATATTGTTGAAACTGCTCCAACTAATCTGAAGAAGCGGAAGAAGTCTTCTGGACCAAAAAACTATCCCAACAAGAAGAAATTCAAGGAAAACTGCCATAACTGTGGAAAGGTTGGACACAAAGCTGCAGAATGTCGTGCTCCAAAGAAAGAGAAGAAAAAGGGTCAAGCAAATATGATTCAAACAAATGATGATATTGATGACTTGTGCGCTATGTTGTCTGAATGAAACTTAGTGGGAAATCCTAAGGAGTGGTGGATTGATTCTTGTTCCACTCGCCATGTTTTTGCTGTTAGAGGAGCATTTGCTTCATATGCTCCCGCTAGACCGGACGAGACCATTTTGATGGGAAATTCTGCAACAGCCAAAATTGAAGGTTATGGAACGATATTCCTGAAGATGACTAATAGTATCCTATATTATACGATGTAGATGCTATTTGTACTCTAAGTTAACCATTCTTTATTGATGTTTTAAGTGCTAAATGATAATAAAATGCTCTAATTAAGGGTTTTGTGCTTTGCAGGAGTTACTTCAGAGTTGGAAGATAATATGGAGTGTTTTGGAGTCAAATATATAGATACAAGGCCGAACGAGAAAAGTCCAGATGAAAACGAGCAAGAAAAGGCTAGAAAGACTGGGCAACAGTCCACCGCGACTCGAACACAATGGACAAATGAGAAAAACAGAATTGGCCTAATCCATCGCGGTCGCGCCGCGGTTGGCTCGCGGACGCGGGCGACCTGGAGATAGCCAGAAAAACTTAGGGACTTAAGTGAAAAATGTGGGAAACTTATCCTAACCCTATATAAACTCAATAAACTCGCCCAAGTCAAAGTTAAGCTTGTTTTAGACTTATTTTGGAGGCAAGAAAAAGTGGGAGAAAGATCAAGATACCATTAGAGTTTTCATTCTTCTTCTTTTATCATTATTTTGAGAATCATGAATTATTTTATTATTTTATCTTGTTTTATTATGAGTATCTAAATATTTAGTCTAAGGTTTTGATGGAACCTGTTGAAGGATGAAACTCTTGCTATGTTAATATAGATTTGCCAAGTTTAATCTCTATTTGTTCAACTAAGTTCTTGTTGTAGTTAATTGAAAGGATCCTCAATTAGTTGTGCTATTTAGTATGTATTACTCGGGAGAGAGTGCATATTTAGGTAGTTTGAGCATCATCACTCCCAACGTATGTGAAGAATCAATAACCTAGGGTTTAAAGGTGGGATTAAGGATAAGAAACCTTGGGTGCGATCTAAGTGAGCTGTAATAAAAGCCAGCTAGCGTAACTCAGGAGAGTATGTCTAGTAAATTTTCGTAATTACTCGCGAGAGATTTACGGTAGGAAGAGTGCTCATGATCGATAGAGACGATTAGGCGAATTTATATGATACATAGCAGGAGGGGATTCTGTCAATAGGGGAAATCATAAACTTAGATCATTCTTATTATTGTTTACAACCCATTCTTGGTTAGCTCTTAGTTAACCTAGTTTCATAAAGTAATAGTTAGTATAAAAATAACCAATTGTTATTCAAAATATCTTGGAAGTTGAGTACGTGGAATTGAGTGTGTCTGATAACTGTGATTGGTAGGTTAATTCCCTGTGGGATTGGACTCTTGGCTTAATACCCGGAATATATTGAAAACGATCGCTTAGTCCTTTTTATAAGTCATAGTTGGGCGTGATCAATGACCTCTGGTAAAGTGGTGACTCTGAACAACGTTTTTCATGTTCCTGAAATACGGAAGAACTTAGTTTCTATTTCACTTCTCGTCAGGAACTGATTTAAGTGTTTTTGTATCAGACAAAGTTGTAATAAATAAGAATGAGATGTACTTAGGAAAATGTTACCTTCCTGAGGGCTATTTAAGCTTAATGTAATGGTTGTTGACAATAATAAAATTTCAGCTTCTTCTTTCTTACTTGCTTGAGTCAAATTACTTATGGCATATACATTGGGACATGCAATTATAAAACCTTGCAAAAAATAATTAATTTTGAAGCATTGCCTAAGTTTGAATGCGATAAATCAAAATGTCAAATATGTGTGGAATTTAAGTATGTTAAACATCCTTATAAGTCAGTTGAAAGGAATTCAAATCCTTTAGACTTAATTCATATAGATATTTGCGACATGAAGTCAATACCATCTCGTGGTGGAAAGAAGTATTTCATATCTTTTATTGATGACAATACTCGATATTTCTATGTTTACTTACTTAATAGTAAAGATGAAGCAATAGATGCATTCAAGCAATATAAAAATAAAGTTGAAACGCAACTTAACAAGAAAAGAAAAATGATAGGAAGTGATAGGGGTGGTGAATACGAATATCCTTTTGAAGAGATATGTTTAGAATATGAAATTATTCATCAAACAACGGCCCTTACACGCTCCAATCCAATGGGATTGCGGAAGAAATAATCTATCGTTAAAGAAAATTATAAACACTTTGTTGATAAGTTTTGGTTTGCCACAAAGCTTGTGGGAGAAAGACATTCTTATGGCTAACCAGATACTAAATCGAATACCCCAAAGAAAAATGCAATCCATTGTATATGAAAAATGCAAAGAAAGAAAGCCCAACTTTAATTATTTTAAAGTGTGAGGGGTGTTTGGCAAAAGTGCAAGTTCCTAAACCCAAAAGGATAAAGATAGGATCAAAAGTTTTTGATTGTGTTTCATCGGATATGCGACCAATAGTAAAGCATATCGATTTCTAGTGCATAAATCAGAAAATCCCAATACTCATAATAAGACGGTTATAGAATCAGATAATGTTGAGTTTTTCGAGAATATATATCCGTATAAAAAGGAATGTGAGTCGATTGGTGAAGGATCTAAACGACCTCGACAAGAAACAAAAGAAAGTACGTATAATTAGGGGGATCCAAGACGTAGTAAACGTCAAAGAACGTCTACTTCATTTGGACCAAATTTTGTGACGTTCTTATTGAAAAATGAGCCTCGAACATCTAAAAAAGCTATGTCTTCTTCGGAATTTTCGGAAAGGGGCAGTCAATAATGAAATAGAATCCATACTGAACAATTATACATGGGAATTGATTGATCTTCCCCCAGGCAATAAACCATTGGGTTCTAAATAGATTTTAAGAGGAAAATGAAAGATGATGGTACTATTGACAAACATAAGGCAAGGCTTGTGGTCAAAGCATATAGACAACGAGAAGGTCTTGGCTATTTTGATACATACTCTCTAGTTGCAAAAATTACGTCCATACAAACGTTAGTAGCATTAGCTGCGGTATATGGTCTTGAAATTCATCAAATTGACGTTAAAACGACCTTCTTAAATGGAGATTTGGAGGAAGAAATTTACATGGAACAACCTGAAGGGTTTGTAGTTCCTGGTAAAGAAAAGAATTTATGTAGACGTTTTAAGTCACTTTACGGACTAAAACAAGCACCCAAACAATGGCATGCGAAATTTGATCAAATAATATTGTCAAATGGTTTTAAGATAAATGAATGTGATAAATGTGTGTACATTATGAATATTGTAAATCACATAGTCATTATTTGCTTATATGTGGATGATATTTTGATAATGAGTAATGACATTGCTAACATAAATGCGACCAAACGTATGCTAAATAGAAAGTTTGATATGAAAGATTTGGGAGTTGCCGATTTATTTTTGGATATTAAGATCCATAAGACTTCTCAAGGTCTGTTTTGACGCTATCTCATTACATAAAAACAGTACTTGGAAAATTCAAGTACTTACATTTTAAAGTTTCCAAAGACTCCAATTGACGTGAATCTTGCACTTGCAAAGAACAAAGGTCAAAGCATATCACAATTGGATTATGCTCGTGAGCTGGGATGTTTAATGTATATCATGAATTGTACTCGACCAGATATAGCTTGTGCTATAAATAAATTGAGCCGATACATGAATAATCCAGGTTAATCTCATTGAATGGGGATGAAACAAATTTTAGGATATTTAAAACATACCCAAGAATTTGCTTTGCACTACAGTAATTATCCTGCGATGATTGAAGGATATTGTGATTTAAATTGGATCACCGGTTCAACTGATTCTAAGTCCACAAGTGGATATGTATTCACTATTGGTGGAGGAGCGGTATCTTGAAAGTCGTCCAAACAAACTTGAATTGCCCGCTCTACAATGGAGGCTGAGTTTATAGAGATTAGATAAAGCCGGTAAAGAAGCTGAATGACTCCGGAATTTCTTGGAAGATATTCCATTTTGGCCCAAACCGTTGACACCAATATGCATACGTTGTGATAGTCAAGCGGAAATTGGAAGGGTTGGGAACATTATTGTAACGACCCGGTCGGTCGTTACGTAGAATCTGCATTTATATTTACTGTTATTGCCTCTTCATAGCTTGGTTAAACTGTTCTTGATGTGTTAGAGTTGGTAGGCTCGGAATCGGAATAATTATAATGAGAATTTAGTCACTTAGTCTTTAAAAAAAAAGCTTTATAGTTGGAAAAGTCAATTGAGAGTTGACTTGTTAGTAAACGACCTCGTAATGCGGATTTTATGGTTCGGATAGATTTGTTAGAAGATTTGGGACTTAGGAGTGTGTTCGGAATATTTTTGTGAGGACCGGTGTAGAATTAGACTTGAATTGGCGAAATTTAGTTTTTGGCGATTTCCGGTCGGCAGTGGAAAATAGGCTATCGGGGTCGGAATGGAATTCCGGAAGTTGGAACAGGTTCGTAATATCATTTTGGATGTGTCTGTAAAATTTCAGGTCAATCGGAGTTGTTTTGGGTAGTTTCGGCATCGTTGGTGGATTTTAGAAATTTCGAAGTTCTTAGGCTTGAATCCGGCGTGATTTTGGTGTTTTGATGTTATTTTTAGTGTTTCGAGAGTGCAACTAAGTTTGAATAATAAATTATTATGTGTTGGTAACTTTAGTTGGGGTCCCGAGGGGCTCGGGATTGATTTCGGGTGGTTAACGGGCATTTTCGGTCCTTAGAGAATTGCTGATTTTCTGGTTTTTTTTGTGCAGCGATCGCGTGAGGAGAGCGCGATCACGTAGTTCAAATTGAGAGGGGCAGAATTTTGCTCTCTGCGGTCGCATACGTGTGTTCGCGATCGTAGAGGTTGAGCAGGTTGAGCAGTGCGATCGCATAGAGCATGTTGCGGTCGCGTAGTGTAAATGAGGGGGCGCGGTGAGTAGGGCAGTTGGTCATCGCAATCGCGTGAATAGGGGTGTGATCACAGTGGGCTGGAAATTGAAGCTCCGCGATCGTGTGGCTAAGTTAGCGATCACCAGAGAGTATTTTTGGGCAGCTGAGAAATTGTGCTTCGCGATCGCGATGAATAAAAAACTGGTCAATATAAATTAAAACCCTCCGCGACCATTAGACCTTTTAACATCATTTTTGAACGGGAAAAGAGCTTCGAGGCGATTTTGAAGAGGGAAAATTAGTGTTCTTTGTTGAGGTAAGTATTTTGGACCCTAAAACTCGATTATAGGTGATTAAGGAACATAATATCAGTGTTTAATTCATGAAAATTAGTAGTTTTAGATTTTGAGACCTTTAGGGGTCGATTTGAGGGGTCAAACGAACTCCGATTTTAGTGTTCTTTATATGTACGAACTCGTGAGATGATGAAAAATATTTTGGTATAAAATTTGTCGATTTCCGAGACGCGGGTCCGGGGGTCGGGTTTTTGAGCTAAATTTGATATTTTTCGATTGGGATTTATTCCTTAAGCATAAATTGATGATAAAAATCTAAACTTGGTAGATTTGGAGCACTCAGAGGCCGAATTTAGAGGCAAAGGCACTGCGGAATAGTATTTTAGCCGGTTTTGAGGTAAGTAACGTTTCCAAACTTGGTTCTGAGTGTTCGAAACCCCGAGCTAAATGATTTATGAATATTGTTGAGGTGACGCACATGCCAAGTGACGGGCGTGCGGGCGTGCACCGAGTATTTGTGGCCTGGCTTATCCCATGGCACTACTTAGTGATTATTACATGATGATATCTGTGCTTCTATTAATGTGGTAATTGTGAACATGTTAGAAATCGTGTTAAGTATAAATGCTAGGCTTCACGCCGAAAATGCTGAGACCCGAGTGGTCGTATATTACTGTCTCATTTTTTGATTAATTGATTTCATATACTCAGTCATGTTATAGCATATCACTTCATATCTCAGTTTCAGTATTGTTAATTATATGCATACTCATCATTGTTTCGGGCTGATGGATGCATCTGCGATCCATGCGAGTGAGACTAAAGAGTAATGACTGAGTGAGGCCGAGAGCCTGTTATTGAGACAGTTATGAGATTGGACTGCACACCGCAACAATATTGAAATCATGCCTTTGTTGGCTTGATATGGCGCTTGGGCCACTAGGGCCCCTCCGGAGTCTTTACACCCCCAGTGAGCGCATTGATGTGAGGGATGGATCTTCCCTGGACATGGATCTTGTCCGAAGTGGATGTTATGTGAGGGATGGATCATCCCTGGACATAGATATTGTCCGATTGTTGTATACTGGAGATGGACTTTCTCCGTGGAGCTGGATTGGCCTTTTTCCTCAGTACGGAGTGACTACGGTCACCAATGATTATGTACATTCCGGGATGGACCTTTCCCTGGGCCTAAGAGCCATATACGATACTGAGTGGACTGCTGTGTGAGGGTTGTGAGAACTATGTACATATCCACATTAGTTTCATACATATATTTTATGATGGCATGTAGAGTATACTGACATACTTGGCATATTTACTCATCCTGATAAACTGTTAGCATGTCTAAATTCTGTATATTGTTTATTGTAAAATTTTGAGGTTTTGTCCATCACTACTTCTCAGCCCATAGTTTGGGTTCGTTACTTCTGAGTTGGTGTACTCACGTTACCCCTGCACCTTGTGTGCAGATCCAGGTACACCGGGACCCGGTAGTGGATATTGAGCAGCGGTCAGAGTTTTCATTGGAGTTGTCGAGGTAGCAGCTGGCGATCGCGACCTTGTCTTCTCTTCCTTATTCCACCCGTTGCACTTATTTTGAGACCATGTTGTCTATTTCTTCATTCTTTATTTTTTTTATATATAGCAGCTCATGACTGAGTGACACCAGATCCGGGGTTAGAAATTTTAAATTTTTGTTTCAAAATATTGTTTTTAAAACTTCAGACTCTTAGCATTATCAATAATTTCGTTTAAAATTATATTTTTATTGGAAATTGAATTTAGCTTAGTTAAAAAGGGCGGCTTGCCTGGTTCCACGACAGGCGCCATCACGACTCCGAAATTGGGTCGTGGCAATTATGTATAATGGTAAATATCGTCATATACGACGAAAACATAAAACCGTTGGGCAGCTACTCTCTAAGGGGATCATCACAATTGACTTCGTAAAGTCAAGCGACAATGTATCAGATCCATTTACGAAATGCCTAACTAGAGAGGTAGTTGAGAAATCATCGAGGGGAAAGGGACTATGGCTGAGGACAAGTCATTGTGGAGGTAACTCTACTTAGATGACTGGAGATCCCAAGATCTAGGTTCAAGGAGATCAAACAAAGTCATTAATGACAGTTCAACATTATCAACTAAATATTTTGGCCCATTCTTGTTATGAGACAATGTTTAGTACCAATGATAAAGCATTAAGACTTTTTAATGGTTTCTAAATTTGATACGGGGTATATCAAATAGTGTATCTACGGCATGACACGTTTAGGAATCACCTATGTAAGTGTGAAGTGTTAGCCGCTTAAAGGAGAACTTTGTAAGGTTAGTTTTCTACGCTCTTATGAAACCAGGCGGTGTTCATGGCTGCAATGAACACAACGATGAGAACCAAAGACGGTTAAGAGATGATTGTGTGACTTATGGTTGTCTGGTATACACCAAAGTTCGACGGTCAAAGATATCAAATCTACCGGTTGACCGAGTATATTCGACATAAGTTCACTACGGAAAGTTCAAAAGGAACCCTACTTATCCAGATGCGATTAATCCTTTCTTGTAAATCATACAGCTTTTCATGCATATTTCCGTGATATTAGTTATTCCCCATTCATGTGGGGGATTGTTGGGTTTAAGACTCTTAGAGCTTAAAAGAGGGTGAATGGAATATGGAGGGAAAATAATTATTTTCCCTCCTTGACAAAAGGACATTGTCCCAAATTGGAGGAGGAAAAGACTTTTGATGGATGTATATATACAATTGCTCTCCTTCTAGCCCTTAAGAATTAAGAAGAAGGCAAGTCTCGTGTCATCGTCAAATGATTTGGTCAAATGATTGATTGGTCAAATGATTGATTGATTACTTTTTAGGCTTCGGCTTCGGATTTGGTCAAATGATTGATTGATTAATTTTTTGGACCAAATTTATTTGCTAATATTAACGCAATATTAATTAATCCAAATTCGACCGTTACTGTAACGGTAATTCAATTTTCTCCCATTTTAATTTTTTCGTTATAATTTGAATTTGACGGTTTGCATAAACGGCCATTTTATTAAAACCCATTTTGAGTTGCAACCTTTTCTGAAGAGTTTCAGTATATCCCAATAGTTTTAGCTATAAATACATGAACTTTCCCTCAGATTTTCCTTACGAAAATTCTGATTTCTCCTTCTTCTTTCTGCATTATTTTAACAGAGAAGAAATCAGTAAATGTGATTTACTACTGTTCTTTGCGTTCGTCGTCACTGGGGTTTGAAGTACCGCTACACCAATGAGGTTATCCGTTCTATCCTGGGAGGAAATAATCCTAAACCTCGGGTACTAGGAGGAGATTAAGTTCCTTAAGGAAACACTGTGAATTCAGTGGGCTCGGAATAATTCTGTTCTTTTTCTTTTCTAATTTTATATCGTTTCTTTATTTTGAATATATTTTCGAGTACAGATTACTAACAATTTCATGCCAGAGAATTGTTGGATTATAAGGAGCTAGCTCATATATGGAGTCTATAGAACAAGCTAATTACATTCTATAAACTTCAGTGTAAATAATATTTTATATACTACTAAAAAAATTGGATTAACTACAAACTCCAATGTCGCTAATCGTTCGTAGCTAATAATTATTTTTGATAATTCGTCGCTAAGTAGGATTAGCAACGGATTTGCTGTTTAGCTACAAAATTCCGTCACTAATTCCTGTTTTTTTTTAATAGTACGTCACTTATAACATAATTATAGGCAAATTGTTATAATAAACACGATAGCCTAGTACACATTATATTAGACGGATAATGTAGGTAAACGTCGTTGTTTACATACAGTGTGTATATAACTTAAGTCACTTGAATCCAAACAGAAATATGTAGCAGAGGGGTAAGAATGACATTTCAATGATTGTGTAAACAAATAATAAGCTCCCACGTAAGTCATGTTCCACTGGGGTATACAACATAATTAGGACAAAGGCAAAGAGTATTATATATAACAGTAATCATCATTTCAACCTTGAGTAGTTATATTTAGTAGGACTTGAAAGAGGCAACCAAATCAGAGGAAAATTAAACTCTAATTAGAAAATGGGAAGATCTCCTTGCTGTGATGAAAAGGGTCTAAAGAAAGGTCCTTGGACTCCTGAAGAAGATCAAAAACTCACCAATTTTATCAATAAACATGGCCATGGCAGCTGGAGAGCCCTCCCTAAACTTGCAGGTATATACAACAATTTCCAATATGAATTTTTGATTCCAAAATTCTTTCTCATACGATTAAAAAGGGCCGCCCCGTGCACTAAGCTCCCGCTATGCGTAGGATCCAGGGAAAGGCCTGAACCACAAAAGTCTATTGAAGCAGTCTTATCTTGCATTTCTGAAATAGACTGTTTCCACGGGTCGAGCTCGTAAAAGAAATAATATTCTTTTTGTTTTATGTTGCATGCTCAGGTCTTAATAGATGTGGAAAGAGTTGCAGATTGCGTTGGACTAATTATCTTAGGCCTGATATTAAAAGAGGCAAGTTTTCTCAAGAAGAGGAACAAACAATTCTCAATCTCCATGCTGTCCTTGGCAACAAGTAATTATTTTACTTTCTTCAATAAATTTGGCTATGGCTTGAAAATTTGAATATTTTGTTATTGGATTTAATTTATATGCATTAATAGCGTAAAACTAAATTTTCAATACCAATAATGTATTTTAACCTATTATAGCAGATAACATTTTATGTCTTATTTTTCAGGTTACTATTCTAACTTTTTATATACGATTATGTATATATAAAGAATTTCTTAGGTGACTTAATATTGTAAAGTTTCTTTTACGTTACAGTATAGAAGTTAAACTCTTATCTTTTTATCTTGTTCAAGGTGGTCTGCAATTGCAACTCATCTACCAGGGCGAACTGATAATGAAATCAAGAATTTTTGGAACACTCATTTGAAGAAGAAGCTAATTCAGATGGGGTATGATCCAATGACTCACAGACCTCGAACAGATATTTTTAACAGTTTACAACATCTTATAGCTTTGGCAAATTTGAAGGAGTTGATGGAACATCAATATTTGCAAAATCTCATCCAAACTCGCAATAACATCAGTTTCAGTACTTCTATCCAGGATATTGAAGCGTACAATCTTTTAAATTCACTTTCTTCATTGAAAGATATCCAATTCTTAGGCACTAATTACAACCATTTGGAAAATCACTTAGTTTCCTCACCTAATTCAAGTCTTCAATTAATTCAAGATTTAATCCCTTTTTCACATTTGCCTGAATTACAAACCTCTTGTAGTTTCCAAAATTCATTAAACAAAGATAAGGTTGGACCTCAAAACACTGACTTTATTACTGTTTTGAGCCATGGAGAAATGTCACCTACTTCTCCATGGCTTCCTTCCTCTTTATCTCCTTCTCCTCCTCGTCCTTCGGTAACAAATGATCAGAAAAGCAAAGAAAATTCATCAGAAGTAGTGATCTCGTCTTGCTTACCCGAAGAGAGGAAGCTTCCGGACAAGCTTTTTCAACCAGGTAGCGAGCGACCACTCAGCAATGAAGGTGTTCCACCTTCTATATGGCCTGACATTCTCCTTGAGGACTCTTTTTTTCAAGATATTCCAAAGTTTTAAAATAGTAGTAATGTATGGTATAAATTGCTTGGAGTTTTAACTTCCACAAAATAAGTTTTTTTTTTCATTTTTTGTCCTTTATTAGTTTGCCTTGCTATTTTTTTTTTTTTTTTTTTTTTTTTTTTTTTTCCTAGACAGGATATACAATTTCCATTAGTATAGTGAGTGAAAGAATCAAAGCACAACTGATATAACAGTAGTATATATAAAAAATATAGTTTTCCCCTGATCTGGACATATGCTTCTGTTGTGGCTCCGTACACAAATGTGAATGCATTGCTTCTTGGATATTAAAGGTTATGTAATTTTCTATTACTTTTTCCCTTCATTTTCTTTTTCCTTTTCGATGTATTAAATAGTGAGTAACATCATTTTTCAGATTCTTATGGAAGTACTGGTTTTGTTTACTAATACATACGTAAGGCAAGCCATGAATGATATTTGATCATGCAAAAAGCTGCTGCATGCTAAGAGGAAGAACGTAAACTCTGAATTGCGCACAGAGGTGGAGCCCGAATAAAACCATAGACAAGAGAAAACAAAATTAAGAAAAAGAAGGAAGAAAACAAATAGATATAAGCATTCCCCACAGATGATCTTATGTTCGTGAAACGGATTTAATTTGTTGTAGCAGGTAATATACCTTAATTTTTAGGTATTAACAGAGACTCCATGATAATTAACATATTGGTCCTAACCCCTTTAGGGTTTGGACTTTTATCATCAACCAAAAAGAAGTAGTGGGATCCGGCGTGGGGGGGGAGGGGGGAGTTTATTTGATATACTTTGATGATTCTGAGACATATTGGTTTGTAATAACTGACAATATTTTTCTCTTTTTCCCTTATTCTATACATATTCTATCTTTTGATTATCTATATATTCTTTTTTCTCTCTCATTATGAATATTCGTTGTGATTTCAATATAATTTTTTTTGCTTAATAGCTTCTTTATCTTTATGTTTGTTTTCTTTTTGAATTAGTAGCTTCTTTTTTATGTAATAGCTTCTTTTTATGTTTTAGTGGATAATAAGCCTTTGATTTTTTTAATGCCACAGTTCTTTCCAAAGGTAGTTTTTGTGTGAACCGGGTCACTCTTCCCAACGATGGATGGCGTGACGATCTTCTTAAGGGATTGAGTTCGTTTTTGGTGTTTAGGTAATAATAGTAGTAGTAATGAATAAAAAGACCAAGTTGAGTCATGCTCGAAGAGTCAAACATGCTTCACTTGGTACCAACACACTTAACTACGTGCTTATGGTTAAAAACAATATTTTTGGAAATAAATAGCTCTAGTTAGTGACCTTGTGAAT
>ML374061.1:0-22959 GCA_005239525.1 Nicotiana knightiana | reverse complement strand
GGGGGGGGGGGGGGGTAGAGTTGACTATAGCAATAAAGTCAAAAAGGATGATGTATAACGATTCTCAATTATGTGGAGGGGTGGGGGGGCAAAGTGGTTAGGAAATAACTTGGAATAATTCATTTTTTTTGGTCTTTATCAAATGATTTGGAATGGATAGATACAAGATCCCTAACCCATTAATAATTCATGATTCAGACTTCTATGAAAAGACTGAACACAAACATATGTGAAAATTACATTTGGTGCCCAGTTATTTTCTCAGTGAGTAGGTGGACTTCACTTTCTTTTCTACCAAGAGATTGACTATAATAATCATGTCAAAATGAACATAATGTTTATATTTGTGTACTGCATAAAGTTCTAGAACAAGGAAGATTATTAAAAGGAGTCCAATTGTTTGAGTTAGTACAAGTGATCTAAGATTATATTTGTCGACAAATAAAAGTAGTATCATCATTTTATTAAAGTTAAGATCTTGGTCTTTCTTGTTGTATGGGTAAAATATGTTCATATTTGATGATCACACGAGAAAGCGACATGTGAAGCCGAAAACAGAAGGCAGTCAAACCCGAAGGCAATAATCTCGTTTGTCATCGGAGAGAATAATATTTATGAAGGCAAAATAAATGTTTGTCATCCGATAGCATTCAATGAAGAATATCCTATATCATTAAGTGCATGATCCATTACAGAGAATATGACATTCACTGTCCACCGTTACACATTCTTCAATGACCCTCATAATTGTCATTAAAGAGGGGCTTGATCCTAAGACCTTGTTCCTTAGGTGTAACTATAAATAGTAAGCTCTACCATCTTTGTAGGGCGATGAATTTTCTGGCAAGCATATACTATATTCTATCAAAAGCTCAATAACACTTTACTTGCTTGCCTATTTATATTGTTGTTACTGCCTCCGGTAGCTCTATGCCCGGGACTGTGATATTTGTCGTTTTATTTCAATTTCATGGCTAAGTCTTATATTTTTATCAAATTCATCTATTATTTTTGAATCAAATTAATTCAATTGTATATAAAGCATGTAAAAATTTAACTGTACCATTTTACGGGTAAACAATTTGGCGTCCACCATGGGGAATAGACAGTCGTGTAATTGAATTGTTCACTACATCTACGTGTTACTAACTTATTTGATTTTTTGTTCTTAGTAAAAATCATTAAAAATGGTAAATAATGGTGTCAACAACATACAAAATGTTGAGGCCCAAGGAAATCACCCTCAGCACGAAGATTTCATCAGCGATACACGCAACGAAGGGAAGGATGGCACGTCGGTCCATGACAACTGATAACCGTGACATGTTTGAGAGGCGACTCCTGATGATGCTAAAGACGAGCACATCATCGAAACACTAAGAATCTTGAAGGAGTAACAAGAGGCCATTATTGGCCATCTCACGCGACAGGATCCTGTCATGACGAAATGAAAACAGGCGTTGTTAGGTGCCTCTAACAATGCGAATGAACAAGGTGCAGTTCCTCCCGGTGCTCCCGCAAATCAAACAACACAGAGGGTCGATAACAACACCTCGAGGGGCGAATTTGGCTTTGACAGGGCCGAGGGAACAATGGCGACCCGGTAACAACGATGAGAATGATCTCGTTAGAACCGAACTTATGCAGTTTATGAGGGAAATAAATGCCTGAACGGATCAATTTTCGGGTGCACCACCGGACTAAAAGAAGTACACATAATTGTCGTTCAAACCAAGCGCGACACCAGAACTGATCCCGAAGCAGTTTAAAATGCCAGACGTGCCAAAGTATGATGGGACTTCAAATCCTTAGGAGAACATCATCACCTATACTACGGTGGTGAAGGGGAATGATTTAGATCCCCACGAGATTGAATCAGTCTTACTGAAGAAATTCGGGGAGACCCTTACGAAGGGAGCCCTGACATGGTATTCGCTCTTGTCCGAGCAATCTATATACTCCTTCGAGATATTCGCGGACTCTTTCATCAAGGCCCATGCCGGGGCCAAAAAGGTACAGGCCCAAAAGGTCGACATATTCAAGATTGCACAAGTTTAGCCCGAGTCGTTGCGGGAGTTTGTGACCAGATTCTAAAAGAAAAGGATGTTGCTACCGGCCATACTAGACGAATGGGAGGCTGAAGCATTTACCAAAGGTATGAATTCGAGAAGTTCTAACGCTTTCCGGAAGTGGAAAGAAAGTTTGCTCGAGTTCCAGGAAATAACTTGGTCGGATGTTCACAACCAGTACGAGTCTAAGATAAGGATTGAGGATGATCAACTTGGTTTCCCGGTGTCATCCAAAGGTCAGGACTGAGAGAAGAATAAAGAGAAATCGAAAGATGATTTTGACAGATCGACTGCCACACCTCCTTTTTCACCGGTAAGGGTGGATAAAGGAGTTTTCCCACTTTAAGTGACATTATTCGATTTTTAGGATTTATTTTTATTCTGAGTCTTCACCCGGATTTTTTACGGTATTCCGGGACACCATTTATTTATTAGAAATCCCAAAATCGAGGAATTTTGACTATGTTAAATTGTCTGCGAACCAAAAATCCGGGTAAGGAATTATGGTAACTCAGGAAAAAGTGTTAGGAACTCCCGAGTTGGGTTGTTCTTTCTTAATGATTAAACTTGGCCTAAACTGTTTAACTACTGCTTTTATATCTGTGTGCATTTCTATATATTCACCGCTTTTGTTATTCTTTTGTATTTAAAGAATTGCCTTGAGACGGGTTACGTATGCATAAAACCTGTAAAGTTTGAAATGTGTTTAAATCATGTCACGCAGACAGTTCAAATTAAATTAATAATATCCAGTTCAATTTATTACAACACTGAAAAATGAGAAAATGTACATGGTCTATGGAAATAAACCTACTGTTACATCGCTTTTAACTATTAAATACTAAGTCTTCTAAAAAATAACTAAATATTAACCAACTAGAAGCTGACTGTTGCTCCTGTGCAAGCCAACAATGTTCATGACTTTAAAACCTGCAGTTTACCACTAATTTTCGAACAAAATGAGTTCCTATGCATCAATTGGGAATGAATCTGACCATTGGGGAGAGGTCAGATTCAGTTCCTTTAGTTCTAGTTTAAGCAAGAACATTTGTAATCTAAATATATGGCCTGAGCAATCAAAACAAAACATTTAAGCACTTTTTATGGAGTAAATATGACCATTGGGGGTCAAATTCACATTTTTAGTGTTGTTCTTTAACAAGTAATTCTATTACAACTTTAGTCATATGAATACACACAACCTCACATAATCACAAAGGAAAAGGGAAGTTAAGACATGGAAGATTAAAAAATGAACCTCACAGAATTAGAAAACAACACACTCCACTCATTGATATAGCATAGAATTTGATTGTTCATAATTTTAACAACAAAATACAAACAAATAATATTCCTAACAAACACGAATTTTGAATCTAACAAATTTCATTTAAAGCTCAAGGGTTACATACCTTTAAAAGAGAATATAGCTTAGAGAACCTGACCAAATAAAGGTCAGGAGAAAAACAGCAATTTGAATCTTAAAACTAGCCACAGAAACATCAGTAATCAGCCAAAGAAAACCCAGAAAATATAGCTTGATGACCAGGGATTTGAGAGAAGCAAATCCAACAAAGAGAACAACTTCTAGGAATAAACTATAGGAGCCAGAAGAACAGTTTTAGGCTGCTTTTGATCTCATGATTTCAGTATATATTTTTAGGGTTTTCTGTTTTCTTCAAATTTCCAGAGATGGTATTTTCAGATTGGGATTTCATTAGGTGTGTAGAGGAGTATCCAAATCTCAAGAGTGTGTATGTGAGTCTGTTTTTCAGCCCTCAGAGTGTGTCTAATGGTGTGGGCCGAGGTCCCCTTTTATAGGAAAAATATTCCCTTATTTCCCATGTGCCATTCCCTAAAATTAAGGGATAAGGGGAATCTTTCTTAACAGATTTTACAGGTGGCATTCTAGAAAGTTCTGATATTTTACCCTTTTCAGAAACTTATCTAATAACTTTTATGTTATTACACATGTCCCCCGTTCTAGATGGTTCTTTCCTCTAAATTTCTAATTTATTTTAGTCCCTTCAGTTTTTATTATTACTTTTTAGTACCTAGAGTTGAGGTCAGGTTATTCATCAAGCCTATTTAATTTCAATTGATTAGCTATTAATTAATTTAGGTTAATTAGTTTAATTCCTTAAACGTAGGTTAATTGGTTTGTTTTAGCTAATTAAACCTAATTAATTATCTTAACTAGGATTTAAAGCCCAGTTAATCATCTCTTCTCAAAGGTTATCTTTTAAATCCGATTAACCTTGAGTTTAGGGGTTAAGCCAAATTGATTCATGACCATTTACTGGTTCAATAAATTAATCGCCTAATTAATTGAAAATTAATACAACTGTATTAACAATCTTAGACAACAAATATATACACAAAAGGTGCATTCCAGAACAATAGCAAACAACACTGATTTTCATTAATTAACCAAGAAAAATGTCAGAAATCCTAAATTAAGTACTAAAATCAGGATTGATCTAGTGAGAATAAGCAGGATCAAAATTAATGGGATTAAAAACCTAAGTCAGCATTTACCTATATCGACTAATCGACTAACCTAATTACTAACACATTCAAGTATGCAAGGAAGCAATTAATCAAAAAGGGACGATAACACTTAGAGAAACAAAATAGTGAAGAAGGACCTAATCCACGAATCAATTAAGCTAACCGTTCGTGATTAAATTTAAAGAAAAATAAGCGGAATACCTAACTAATTAACATTGATCAACAGAGAATTTTCAAAAACTAAACATGGCTTCCTGACATGAAACAGTGGTACACGTAGGGTTTCATAAAGCCAAAAATACAGAAAAATACAAAGGGAAGAGGGTGGTACCAGTGATAGGGCTTGGTCGGATTCCGGCGACTTGCCGGAGTTTGGCCGAACTCCGGTGGACTCAAAGGTGACTTCGACTAGCATGAATCGACGACTATTGTTATGAGCCATCGACTCATGTGAGTCTAAGTCACAGAGTCATCGAAAACTTGAACTTTAAAAGGTATTAGGTTTTTATGGATTTCAGATCTGAAATAAGTCAAAATCGGGTGTCGTTTTTGGGAAACTAAGGATGGGAGGTGGTTGGGGATGAGGAGAAGACTATGGGTTAGAAGTTTGAGGCTATTTGGTGGAGCTCCACCGCCTGTGGCGATTTTCGGCCGGCGGAGCACGGTGGAGGAGCGACGGAGTCCGGTGAGGATATAACCAGACGAGAGAGACGATGTAAGGGGTGGGCTGTTAGTCTTTGGGGTGAATGAGTGTAGGTGGGGGTTGTTTGGACACTTAAATATCAAATGGATGGGGGTTCCCAGCTGTTAGATCAAAAGAGATCAACGGCTGGGATCTTCATACCTCAAACGACGCCGTTTAGTGGTGTAAATGGGGTGACTGACTTGGGCTTTATTGGGCTGGACCTGGTGAGTTATTTTTGGGCCTGGGCAAGTTAGCTTAGGTCCGATTTTGAGCCTATGTTGAATTAATTCATTAAATCTAATTAAACTAAAACCCAATAACAAAATGTGCGATTAATTCTAACTTAGTTTTGTCTAATTATTATTGATAAATTAATTAAGAGTAAAACAATTAATTTAACACTCATATCATTTAAAGAATAAATTTGCACACTTTTGTTAGAAAAAATAATTAAATTAAGAAGTTAACCATTAAATCTACCTTATGTCAAATGATCATATTTTGTTATTAATCAATTCAATTAATTATCAATAATAATTTTGTAACCCCTTGATGATGATGATGCATTTACTAATTTTTTAAAAACGAACTATGATTATGCAATGCAAAAACAATTCACAAATAACACTAAAATTCAACAACATTTATAAATTTAATTTATTTTTTTGAATTCTGTAGGAGTGTATGGTGGGTGAAAAATCACGTGCTCACATCGACGATCTTCAAAAGGTCGATATTTGCCCCATGAACAGGCTGAATGACGCGGTAGAGGTTTTTGGTCAGTGGATAAATTCATCACCTATAGGAGAACTGATCGCCACTAAAATAACAGGTTGTTACAAAACAAGGAAACATTTGATTCTTCCTACCCAAGGCTTTCCCAATACAACTTCAACGTCAGCATAGTGGAGCCGACTTTGAGGAACATTAAAGAAGCGCGATTCCCGAAGCCAATAAGATTCGATCCCAGCCAAGGGGATCCTAATTTATATGTGAATACCAAGGGAAAAACGGTCACTGGACTGGGAACTACCGGCATCTGCGCAAAGAGGTGACGACATTACTGAAAAATAGCCATCTCAGGGAATTTTTAAGTGACCGGGCTAAAAACAACTACGATCACAAGCGTGATAACGCAGAACAATCAAAAGCATGGGAAGATCCCCCGTGCTTGACGATCGACGTGATTTTCAAGGGGGGGGGGGGGACGAGATTAACGTGGTTACATTCTCGGCGGCAAAAAAGATGATGGTGTCAGTGATCCATAGCAAGAGACTCCGAGAAGCCGCTGAAGACGACATTACTTTCACAGAGAAAGATATAGATTGATTGCTGCTACCGCACAATGATGCGTTGGTAATTTCTTTGAATGTTTTAAATTTTAAAATTAAACGTGTTTCGGTGGACCGAGGAAGTTCGGCCAACATCATACAATGGAGGGTGTTAGAGCAGGCCAAGCCCACCGGAAGCATCATTTGGACCAAAAAACTCCTCGTTGAGTTCAACCTAGCAAGAATAACAACCCAAGGAGAGATCTTGCTGCCCACGAATGCCGAAAGGGTGATGAAGACGACCCTTTTCGAGGTAGTGGATGGTGATATGGGCTACAATATTATCATGGGGAGACCATGGTTGCACGAGATGAAGGATGTACCATTGAAATATCATCGATTGTTGAAATTCCCAATTCCCGAGATAATTAAACAAATAAGAGGTGACCAACTGGCATAAAGGGAGATAAACGCAATATCGGTTTCAAGTACTAAAGGGAAGGAGCATGCGACATAGCAATTATAGGAACCAACGCCTGCTCCTGAGCCAAGCGAAGTCAATCAAGGGGAGGAGTCGTTGGAGTCTTATCACGTACCAAGATATTTTCAAGTAACCGAAGAAACGGACGCCACAAAATCCACGACGGAAGAACTTGAACAAGTCGCATTGTTCGAAAAATTCTTGGATAAGAAATTCCACTTGGGGACAGGACTGCACCCCAAACTCAGGTTTGGATTTATCGAATTTCTTAAAATTGTTGTCGATTTTTTTATGTGGTCGCATGCAAATATGACAGGTATCCCGCCAGAAGTTGTCGTAACCAAGATAATCTTGGACCCCAGCATCCCTTAAGTAAGATAGAAAAGCATCCTATTATCGAGATCGGGATAATTTTGTCAAAGAAGAGGTAACTCGTTTTCTTGATATCGATTCAATCCGAGAGGTAAAGTATCCTGATTGGCTAGCTAACATATTTGTAGTTCCATATAAATTTCACATGAGTGTAGACTATAAGAAGTTAAATAAGGCGTGCCCAAAAGACTCCTTCGCATTACCAAACATTGATCAAATGATTGATGCAATGGCCGAGCATGAGTTAATGAGTTTCCTCGATGCTTACTCCAGGTACTACCAAATCAAGATGAACCCGGAGGACCAGGGAAAAACTTCTTTTATAACGAACTTTGGCACATATTGTTACAACGTGATGTCTTTCGGGCTAAAGAACGTCGGAGCCACTTATCAACGGCTCGTGAACAAAATGCTTGAAAAGAAAATAGGGAAAACCATAGAAGTTTACATAAATTATATGCTTGTTAAGTCTTTAAACGTAGGTGATCATCTTAAACACTTGCAAGAAACTTTTGACATCTTACGGAAACATAACATGAAGCTTAACCCCGAGAAGTGCACATTCGAGGTCAGCTTCGGTAAGTTCCTAGGATTCCTGGTGTCATAAAGAGGGATCGAGGTTAACCCTGATATAATCAAATTCATAGAAGACATCTCGGACCAGCTATCAAGCATAAAAGAGGTTCAAAGACTAACGGGGAGATTGTCCGTTTTGGGCAAATTCATTTCCCGATCTTCAGAGAAATGCCATCATTTTTTTTCGCTGCTAAAAAAGAAGAAGAACTTTGAATGGACCCCAGAATGTCAACAGGATTTGAGGGATTTGAAAAGGTATTTGTCAAGTCCTCCGTTACTATCAAAAACCAAGGAAGACGAACAACAGTTGTTCTTCTTAGCGATCTCGGAGGTAATGGTAAGTGAAGTTTTACCGTGAGGATGAAGGTACGTAATCTCCTATTTGCTATGTCAGTAAAATTCTAGCGGGAGCAAAAAATTGCTACCCACATCTGGAAAAACTGGCCCTAGCTCTCGTAGTCACCGCTCGAAATCTTAGGCCTTATTTCCAGTGTCACCCGGTAGTTATGGTGACCACTTCTCCCCTGCAGAATATTTTTCATAAACCTAAAATTTAGGGTAGGAAGCCAAGTGGCCCATCGAAATGAGTGAATTTGACATAGAATATAAGTTTAGGATTGCGATTAAGTCACAAGTCTTGGCCGACTTTGTGGTCGATTTCAGTCTGGGACTATTACCTTTGGCTACCAAAGAAGCAATGATGGTGTCAGAATCGACATCAGAATTTTGGATCCTATTAATGGATAGAGCTTCTAATGTGATGGGGTCCGGGCTCGGCATATTACTAACCACGCCCTCGGGCAGGCTATAAGAACCGTTCCTCTGACTAATAATGAAGCAGAGTATCAAGCTTTGATTGTAGGACTCGAATTGGACCGTGGACTAGATTCCGAGGTCAAAGAAATCAAATGCGACCCCCAGTTGGTGGTAAATCAGGTCTATGGGATCTTTGAAACCAAAGAGGAACGCATGCAACAATACATAATGAAGATTCAGGCTCTGCTCACTTGGTTCCGGGAGTGTTCAATTATGCATATCCCAGGGGAAGAGAATGCAGAAGCAGATTCACTAGCTAACCTTGGCTCGTCTACGAAAATGAAAGGATCAAACTCAGAAACGATGCTACAACTTATTTACTCGGTACTGGACGCAGATAACTATTACGAGGTGAACGCGACTTACATGGTCTAGGACTGGATAAACGAGATTATTGGCTATCTCGATCATGGGAAATTTCCTGAAGATCCTAAGGCATCTCGAGCACTGCACAGTAAAGCAGCTCGATACAACTTCAAGGGGGTCGATTGTACAGAAGATCTTTCCAAGGCCCGTTGGCCAGATGTTTAGGAGCCTCCCAAGCTAATTATGTAATGCGAGAAGTTCATGAAGGAATCTGAGGGAATCACTCTGGCATATAGATTCCCTTGTACTTAAACTAATTAGGGCAGGAGATTATTGGCCCTTGATGGAATAAGACGTCAAGTCTTATGTTCAAAAATGTGATAAATGTCAGTGCTACATACCGCTGGTACATCAACCGCTAGAGCCATTGCACTTAGTTTTGTCACCATGACCATTCATGAAATGAGGAATGGATATCGTCGAACCACTGCCGCCGACTCCCGGTAAGGTAAGATTTCTTTTGGTTTTAAATGATGATTTTTTTAACTGGGTTGAAGCGGTCCTCATCAAAAGATCGGTGAACGTGAGGTGATAGATTTCTAATGGGAGAACATAATTTGCAGATTAGGGATACCAAAAGAGATAGCCTGCGATAACGGGCCGCAATTTATAGGTGCAAAGGTCACAAAGTTCCTTGAAGACTTGAAAATCAAAAGGAGCATCACATCATCATCATCCTATCATCCGAGCGCAAACAGTTAAGTAGAATTGACAAACAAACTGATTGATTATACAAAATCTCAAAAAGAGATTAGAAGCAGCTTAAGGTAAATGGCTTGAAGAGCTTCCAGGTGTACTTTGGGCGTACTGAACAACGACCAAATCGAGCACTAGAAAGACTCTTTTCTCTCTTGTGTATGGAGCAGAAGCCCTGATCCCGGTGGAAGTAGGGAAGCCAAGCCTGAGATATTTCCAAGCAAACGAAGAAGAAAACAATGAAGCAATGTTAGTCAATCTGGAGCTGCTCGATGAACACAGGGACTTGGCCCATATAAGGATGGCAACCCAAAAGCAGAGAATAGAGAGATATTACAATCGAAGAGCCAACCTCTGTTATTACAAAGTAGGAGACTTAGTTTTAAGAAAGTAACTTAGAACACTCGGGAGATCAATGTGGGGAAGCTAGGTCCAACATGGAAAGGCCCTTACCGCTTTTCAGTTGTCACCGGGAAAGGGTCATACGAGTTATAAAATCAAGATGGAGTAAAGTTGCCAAGCAACTGGAACTTGGAACACCTCAAGAGATAATATTGCTGATAAATGTCACTTAACTGAAAGTATGTGTTGTACTTTTTTCCTTTCGTCCAGTTTTTGTCCTGATTGGGTTTTTCTGGCAAGATTTTTAACGAGGCAGCAATGGAAAGTATACTATGAATGGAAATTCAGCAATAAGATGTTTAAATGACAAGGCACATGAGAAAAGAACCACTACAGAACGGTTAGATAGTCTTGTGCTCGATAGCAAAGTTCCTACCGGTAAGTTAAGTTCGTTGTCGAAGAGAAATTAGCCGACCATTCACAAGTGCATGCCACTGGGGTATTGTTAGATAATCTTTGGCTCGATAGCATAAATTCCTAGGGGAATTGAAGTTTGTTATCAAACTAAAGATTATCTAGCACTTCACTAGTGGAATCCTCGAAGGTGTAAAACATCCAACGTTCAAATTCACATTCTTCGCATTCAAACTTTGGGGGGATGATATGAGGATACGAAAACAATGATTTCTATATTGACCGGAATACAAAACCTAAAAACATAGTTATATCGTCGGGACCTGGGACTACGGGGCCAGCCCTGAAGAAACAAGTTGTACAAGTTAGCCACAAGAAATGGCAATTTCTTTTTAGTACAACGAAAGCTAATGTACTTTTGAAAAGGAAAGGAATAAAGTAAAGTCCTTTTATTTCTATCTTGTTTCTTGTCTGAACGATGAATTGATTTTATCATTTGAAAGTTAAACAAGTACTTCAAAGCTAGTGCCGTATTGAACAGAATACGTCCTCTTCAAGAGAACCGTAAACATAAGAGGGTCCTCTATTATAAAAAACCTCACGTTAAAGGGTTAATTTCGGAAGAACTTATGCCAGAAATCCAAATGCTTTTGGGGGAAAATACACCCGAAGTATTGCACAATTAATGACAAAAAATAAAACTTGCGCAAACACTTAAACAGAAAAAGATGCAAAGAGCAAGCTTGCGCAAATACTAAAAAAAATGATGCAAAGAGAAAAAATTATACTTGAACAAAAAAGTGATTCTATTGACAAAAAATGTGCCAAACATCACAAGTACAAAAGTTTGAAAAAGAAAACAAAAACTAAGTTATTGAATCTCCGGAACACGGAGGAAGAGAAACATCTACACCCTCAGGAGAAGTGTGTAGATCCATCGGCGGTTTGGTATTTTGGCCTTCATCATCTTGGCCTTCAGCATCATCGCCTTCCGGTTCTCTTCAGTTCCCAAGAACTCAGAATCGGAACCATAGGAATCGGTAGCATCAAGCTAGGCCGGAAGACCTCTTTTTGCAGCTAACTCTAGCTCACGGGCCTTAGCGATTTCGCCATCGAAGTCAATGAGACCTGTTTTGGCCTCTTCCAATGTTTTTCTCCTCCTGCTGTACATAGAACATGTTTTTACAACAATGAGGGAAGCCGCTCAGCACTGAAGTTCTTCTTTAAGTTAGCCAACCTCAGCAAAAAGGTGTCCGATGCAGATCTCATGGATCAGATGCTGACATCAAAATCACAAAAAGTGGAGCTGTAGATTTTATTATGCTCTATGATATTCTTATGATTCTCCTCCAACTGAACATACTTTTCTTCGGCAACAACAGGTTCTTCAGTTTTGGAGTTTATGGCCGCCTCCAAATTATTCAATCTTTCAGCGGAGGCAGCCTCGCTATCGGATGTAACAAGAACGACGTTGTGGAATTCAATATATTTGGCCCTAGTTTCTTCAAATTAAGCCCTCAATGAGTGACTTGGCTAAGGGCCACTACTTTTTGCTTGCTTTGCTGCAATTAAGCCTCCGACTCAACGGCCTCAGCAGCTCGAGCTCCAGTTCTGAAAGGCGAGGAGCAGTTTGGTTCCCCTCAGCCAAAAGTTGATCTCGCTCGGAGGTAAGTTCCTCCTTATCACGAATTTGCCTTTGAAGGCCCTCGGAAGCAAGGAAGTTGGCCTACAAAACGAGAATGCAAATTCAAAACCTTACCATAACACAAATAGAAGAAACAATAGAGAAAACAAAGACTATACTTCCGCTGCATGGTGCATAGCATTGTTAAACAAATACTTCCCCGAGAGAGTTTATATTTTTCCACAATCATTCTTTGAAGCCAAGGGCTTCAGATAGTTAGCAAGTTTCACCGGACATGACAGAAAAATTGCATCCGGTGGAAACCGGGAGAGTGACGCTCCTCCTCTTTTGGGGATCTTCTGAGGGGGCTGCATAATTTTGCCTCATGTTCCCATGAACTGGGGACTAAGGAAGAAGGACGTTCTCCTCTCAGAAAACCACGACCGGTGGAGATGACTCCGAGAAGAAGCACTTGCACCAGAAGCAGGCCCGGAGACACCTGTTCGGGTAAACATCTCCAGCAGTAGTCTCGCCGCGTGAGCATGATTAGCCAAATCATCCTCTTCGGGGACAACAACTAACCCTGGGGTAGACCTGAATTCAACAAAAGAAAAAGGTCAATCAACTTCCTTATACTAAAAGTAAAAACAAGATGAGTTCGATTTACCATGATTTTTGGCCTCCCACTTATATTTAAAGGCCAGTTCTTTCCACGTTCGGGTCTTGGGTGTAGTAACGTCCAAAATTTTCTAGACCCACTGGTCCAAGCCTTCAATCCTAGGTGGTAACCACCGAGTTGCTGAAACGAGTGAAAAGAGAAGGGTCAATAACGATATAGGACGACCTTTAATGGAAGAACGATAAATAATGAACTTACGAGTGTGATTCTATATTTCCAAAAAGGATGAACCCATGGCCAGGATGATGTCACTGTTAGCAATTGTAACGAACCGTTCCATCCACCCATGGTCGTTGTCATCATCCATGTTAGATAGCAGAGCATGGTGGACACGCTTGCTGAAATTTATCATTCCTCCGTAAAAATTCTTGGGGGAATAAAGATTCATTAATCGAGCTAGGGTTAGCTCCTCTCCCGTCTCCTGGCACAAGCGCTAGAGACAAGCGACTGTCCTCCACAAAGAAGGACTTACTTGTGCCAGGCAAACTTGGTAGTGGATGCAAAACTCCACGATGACAGAATCAAGTTCTCCACTCAAAGAAAATGGCCCAAAAGTAAAGGGATATGTATAAAAATACGTAAAATCCTTCTTGGATAAGGTTACCCTCTCCACCAGATCAGGAGAAATAATGTGTAAATCTTGGCAATGACAGTCTTCCTTCACAACATGAATACTAGAAAGACGGATGGAAGAAGAGTATATGCTAACAGCCCAGGTACGAGGGTAAGCGGAAGGATTCTTCTCTTTGAAGTCCTTAGTTGTGTCAAGACTCTTTGGAATGATGGTGTTCACCAGCGTCATCAGCTTTACCTTTGTTCTTTGAGGAACTAGGGTTTCTGGAAGAAGAGGCCATTTTTATCAGAAAAGAAAGAAAATTTTCTCTCAAGAAGAAGGTTAAAAAAAGGTTGAAGACAAATCACAAGTTGAGTAATGAGAGTTTGAGAAAGTTTGAAGAATTATTAAGTGTAAATGAAGAAGCTTGATGCGTATAAGTAAAGGAATAGGTGGCTAAAATCATGGTGATAATTACCTCAATAACCGAAAAAAATGATGATGAATTGTGGGATGCCACGTATTCGAGGCATTAAATACGCAGAGGCGTGCGTCAAATCAACAGTTAGAAACTTTGCGGAGGGTATCAAAGAATTTCTCGCCAAGAAAGGTATCTCTACCAACTTCTCAGCGACACAAATTTATGCCATTGGAAAGCAGGGGGACTATTTCTATGGGATAAAATATGTTTATATTTGATGATTGCATGAGAAAGCGATACGTGGAGTCGAAGACAGAAGGCAGTCAAACCCGAAGGCAACGATCTCGCCTGTCATCGGAGAGAATGATATTCATAAAGACAAAATAAATGTCTGTCATCCGGTAGCATTCAATGAAGAATATTCTATAACATTAAGTGCATGATCTGTTACAGAGAATATGGCATTCACAGCCCACCATTATACATTCTTCAATGGCCCTCATAATTATAATTAAAGAGGGGCTTGATCCTAGGACTTTGTTCCCTATGTGTAAATATAAATAGTGAGCTCTACCATCATTGTAGAGCAACGAATTTTCTGGCAAGCATATATTATATTCTATCAAAAGTTCAATAACACTTCACTTTCTTGTTTATTTATGTTCTTACTGCCTCTGGTAGCTCTACGCCCAGGACAAAGATTTCTATCGTTTCACAAGGCTAAGTCTTACATTTTTATCTAATTCTTCTATTATTTTTTATCAAATTAATTCACTTGTCTATAAACCACGTATAAATTCAACTGTACCATTTTATGGCTGAACACTTATTAAAAGTAAACTTTATAGAATTGATTGAAAATAAATTCTATAGCATTAAGTGCATGATCCAGAATATTTTTGTCATCTGTTAGCATTCAATGAATAATATTCTAGTATTAAGTGCATGATCCGTTACAGAGAATATGTCATTCACTGCCTACCATTACACATTCTTCAATGACTCTCATAATTGTTATTAAAGAGGGGCTTGATCCTAGGATCTTGTTCCCTAGGTGTAAATATAAATAGTGAGCTCTACCATCATTGTAGGGTAACGAATTTTCTGGCAAGCATATACTATATCCTATCAAAAGCTCAATACACTTTATATTCTTGCTTATTAATGTTCGTACTGCCTCCGGTAGCTCTACGCCCGGGACTGTCGTTTCATTTCAATTTCAAGGCTAAGTCTTACATTTTTATCTAATTCATCTATTATTTTTGGATCAAATTAGTTCACTTATTTATAAATCACGTATAAATTCAACTGTATCATTTTACGGGTAAACACTTGTCAAAAATAAATTTAAATATAAAAGTTGAATGACTTTACGAGAGATAACAAAATATTATTCTATTAGGTTTGCGGTAGAATGTAACCATCCATTGTTAGTTTGTTACTGCCAAGGCATGAAATTAAGGTTAAAGTCTCGTCGCTCTCAGAATTTGAAGAAAAAAGGAGGAGTCCTAATGTTGAAAAGAAAAAAAAGATATTCCGTTGCCGGGAATTGAACCCGGGTCTCTCGAGTGAGAGCCGAGTATCCTAACCGACTAGACTACAACGGATTGTTGACCTTCTACTATTGTAAATTTTAATATCAAAAGGTTTCTCAACTTGTTTTGTTTTGGCATGTGGCATGAAGATTTTTGTATCTCATAATATTACTAGAATTAAGGGTTTTACTGTGGAAAAATATTTACGTTGATTAGGTATAAGAATTTCATTTTATAGTATTGATATTACAAGAAATTGTGATTGCTCTTTACCCCTCCAAGAAATAAATGTAGTTGCTCTAGTGAAGTTATTGATTCAGTCACTGTTAAAGACCCATTTCTTTTAAATCATGGAAATTTTATTAAAATTTTCTACATTTCAAATAATCAAATAAATTAGAATTTAAGATACAATATTGATCGCAGTTTAACATGATTCTGCAAAAGCGCTTCTCGTTATCTCAAGACAAGGTATGAAATAATATGTCCATAAGTTTGACTGAAAATCCATGACATTATCATTTTATCGATCCAAACAAAATTTTAAGTCCCACTTCAACAATTTGCTTATCATGTATATATTTTTTTTATACAGTTTAAGTTTTGTGCACAGATATGTGATTTTTATATTATCATGTTAAGTATTCTTATGATAACAGTTAAATTCCATAACATCATTTAATAATATCTTGAAAAATAAAGTTATAATTTGCGTTAATAAATTGAACAAATTACTCTAATATTATAGTGTAAAAATTGTTTATATTATCAATGCATATAAGTCTGGCATCAACTTGGATAAAAATTCTTATTGATAATCTCGTCACTATTTAATTTATTAATCAATAACTGTTATGAAATATTATATTGTGTAGTGGATGTCTATAACTCCTAAAGAAGTTACTCCCACTACTCTTCTTTATTAATGTCACGATCCAAATTCCCAACCCTAGGGATCGTGATGGCGCCTAACACCACACTTGCTAGGCAAGCCAATGTTAGAGTCGATTAGCTGTTTTCCTTTGATTATCCATTTAAATATAATAAAATAAATTTAAAGTAAACTTAATCTAATGGTTTCCAAAGAATAACTCCAAATATAAAATAATAAATAAATAAATAAACCGAGCCACGAACTAATTATATAAATAACTCTAAGACTACCCCAGGGTCTGGTGTCACAATTCACGAATTACTAAAGAATACTACAATTAATGGGCTGAAAGAAATAATATAACTGTATTAGAAAAATTATAAAACAGTCTCTACGAACTAGGAGAAGACTCTCGGGATCTGCGAACGCCGACAGATATACCTCGTGTCTCCGGATAATGAATAGCGGCTACTAAAAATCTCTACTACTGGCCGGTACCTGGATCTGCACAAAAAGTTACAGAGTGTAGTATCAGTACAACCGACCGCATGTACTGAGTAAGTGCCGAACCTAACCTCGACGAAGTAGTGACGAGGCTAAGGCAGGACAATTATAACTTAACCTATGACAATACATATATATAATAACGCAATAAAATAATTCTACACAAACAAGAAAATATAAATTAAAATAATAAAAAAAATAACTCAGTCGCCTATTCCAAGCATCAGCTTCATCAAAATTTCACACAAGTTTTAAATTTCCAAACTTTAATTTAAAAATAACCAAATGTGCAGGATATGAAAAAATAGTAAGATAAAACAATAAATTTCCAAATCTTTGTAATAAAATCAGTAAAACATAATTATCATCCCTTATCACTGTCATATATTTATATTCTCCCTGTCCACCCTTATTACAGTCATATATATTTTTCCTGTCCACCCTTATCACAGTCATATGCATATATTTTTCCTGTGTACCCTTATCACAGCCGTATATATTTATTTCTCATGTCCACCCTTATCACAGTCATATACATTCATATATATCAAAACTTTCATAATCTAGGCCAAACTTTTCGCAATACCTTTGTCTCAACAGTCATAAACAATAAACGCTAGTTCTCACAAACTTCATAAATAATATCTCAAAATGAACCAACATGAATATATATATATATATATATATATATTCATGTTGGTTCATTTTGAGATATTATTTATGAAGTTTGTGAGAACTAGCGTTTATTGTTTATGACTGTTGAGACAAAGGTATTGCGAAAAGTTTGGCCTAGATTATGAAAGTTTTGATATATATGAATGTATATGACTGTGATAAGGGTGGACATGAGAAATAAATATATACGGCTGTGATAAGGGTACACAGGAAAAATATATGCATATGACTGTGATAAGGGTGGACAGGAAAAATATATATGACTGTAATAAGGGTGGACAGGGAGAATATAAATATATGACAGTGATAAGGGATGATAATTATGTTTTACTGATTTTATTACAAAGATTTGGAAATTTATTGTTTTATCTTACTATTTTTTCATATCCTGCACATTTGGTTATTTTTAAATTAAAGTTTGGAAATTTAAAACTTGTGTGAAATTTTGATGAAGCTGATGCTTGGAATAGGCGACTGAGTTATTTTTTTTATTATTTTAATTTATATTTTCTTGTTTGTGTAGAATTATTTTATTGCGTTATTATATATATGTATTGTCATAGGTTAAGTTATAATTGTCCTGCCTTAGCCTCGTCACTACTTCGTCGAGGTTAGGTTCGGCACTTACTCAGTACATGCGGTCGGTTGTACTGATACTACACTCTGTAACTTTTTGTGCAGATCCAGGTACCGGCCAGTAGTAGAGATTTTTAGTAGCCGCTATTCATTATCCGGAGACACGAGGTATATCTGTCGGCGTTCGCAGATCCCGAGAGTCTTCTCCTAGTTCGTAGAGACTGTTTTATAATTTTTCTAATACAGTTATATTATTTCTTTCAGCCCATTAATTGTAGTATTCTTTAGTAATTCGTGAATTGTGACACCAGACCCTGGGGTAGTCTTAGAGTTATTTATATAATTAGTTCGTGGCTCGGTTTATTTATTTATTTATTATTTTATATTTGGAGTTATTCTTTGGAAACCATTAGATTAAGTTTACTTTAAATTTATTTTATTATATTTAAATGGATAATCAAAGGAAAACAGCTAATCGACTCTAACATTGGCTTGCCTAGCAAGTGTGGTGTTAGGCGCCATCACGATCCCTAGGGTTGGGAATTTGGATCGTGACATTAATAAAGAAGAGTAGTGGGAGTAACTTCTTTAGGAGTTATAGACATCCACTACACAATATAATATTTCATAACAGTTATTGATTAATAAATTAAATAGTGACGAGATTATCAATAAGAATTTTTATCCAAGTTGATGCCAGACTTATATGCATTGATAATATAAACAATTTTTACACTATAATATTAGAGTAATTTGTTCAATTTATTAACGCAANATATATATATATATATACACACACACATCTCGTAAAAATAATGTCAACCCACTTGATCTTTATGTACCACAATGAAACCAAGGAAAACAACTAATACTTTCTCAAACATGATTGCAACAAAGCTTACAACAATATAACAAGCCAAGTAATTATAGAAGACAACAATGAACATGAAACAATTAAAAACATGAAGCAGTTAGATTGGAAACGGGGAAGGGATCATGTAAGCAGACAATTTGGTGGTGCATAGATACTCGTCACCTCACCTATACACCTCACACATGCATTTTCATATAACAATTAGGTTGGGGATTCCTCCCTCAAGTCAAGGTTAAACCAAGCACTTACCTCAATTTCGCAGGCCACTCACTGTTCAATTATAGCTTTTCCTCTTGAATTCACCTACAATACACTCGAGCCTAATCATAATTAACTTAATATAATTAATTAATTAATGTTAAAGGAACTAACTTTACTGAAAATTATAATTTTTTCTAAGTTTTCTCGAAAACAAATTAAAACCTACCTCGTGCCCGCTTGGTCTAAACTCGAGGTTCGGACCAAATTACGTTTATCCATTCACCCACGAGCCCGGATATATAATTAGTTTCGAAATACGACCTCAATTCGAGGTAAAGATTCGATTTTTACAAAATTCTCTAATTCTACCCAAACCCTCAATTTTTACCATGAAAATTCTTAGTTTTTGATTTAAAATTGATGAAAAATATTGGGTAATTGAAAGAGTAAAGTTTAGAATTGATTACCAACAACTTGGGGATGAACTTAGGTGAAGAAATTCGTCCTTAGGGCTGTGAGGTTCGAAAATTATGAAGGAAAAGGGTTCTTTCCGTGTTTAAAAGGATATTTATATAGCTGGGCAGGCCTTCTATGCGTTCGCATAGGCCTGCCCGGGTTTGCACTGGGTCAGGCCTTTTTGGCNGGGGTTGTGTTCGCATAGGGTACTTGGGCTCCCTTCCCCCATGCCCAATTAACCCAGTGCGTTCGCGAGGGAAACTATGCATTCGCATAGCACAACTGGTGGCCCCTGAAACTTGCACTATGCGATCGCGGATAGGGCTATGCGATCCGCATAGCACTAATTCCCTACGCACCAGAACCAGCAAAACATCAAATTTTCATAAGTGTAAAACATTTCGTGGCCTATCCGAAAGTCACCCGAGCCCTCGGGGCTCTAAACCAAACATGCACGCAAGTCTAAACACATACGGACTTACTCGTGAGATCAAATCATGAAAATAACATGTAAAACTATGAATTAAACCTCAAAACTCATCATTTTTCTCAAGAACACTCAAAGTTTATTATTTCTCAACTGGACGTCCAAATCATGTCAAATAACCTCCGTTTTCACCAAATTTCACAGTTAACGTTTAAGTACTACAACAAATTTGTACCGGGCTCCGGAACCAAAATATGGGCCCGATACCAATGGTTTCAAATATTAATTCTTTTTTTATTTCATTTATATTTCAGCAAAATAATTTATTTCAAAAATTAATTTCTAAGGCTTGGGACCTCGGAATTCATTTCCGGGCATACGACCGAGTCCCATATTTTACTGCGGACCTCTCGGGACTGTCGGAACACAGATCCGGGTCCGTTTACTCAAAATATTGACCAAAGTCAACTATAATGAAATTTTAACTCTAAAATTCACTATTTCTCATATTTTCACATCGAAGCTTTTCGGTTTACACCCGGACTGCGCACGCAAATTGAGGTATTTAAAATTAATATTTTTATGGCTAATTAGCCTAGAACGGATTCTAAATTCATAGAATGACCTCGTGGGTCATCACAATCTCCACCTCTAAAACAAACGTTCGTCCTTGAACATACAAATAATTACCTGAATTGGCGAACAAATGTGGATATCTACTTTGCATGTCCGAATCGGACTCCCAAGTAGCTGCCTCAACAACGTCATAGGACTCCACCTCAAGCCTGGCTGGAAATGCATATAGTCGGGGCTGGCCCCCGCCACCCTAAACCACACCTCTGGGAGGACCTCCACCTCTAGCGGGCTGACCTCCACCCCTAGCTATCTGACCTCCACCTCTAACTACCTGACCCTACCCCTTGCTGGCTGGGCAGGTGGTACTGGAGCTGGTGCCGGAACTATGGCACGAGAACCCTGATGCTGAAACTGATTACCTGCATATTTCGGACAAGTCCTCCGAACATGCCCAAATTCACCACACTCGAAACATCCCTCCAGATAAGTATGCTGACCTTAATGAGCCGGTTGGCCACGATGAAAACCTGTAGAGGAGGTGCTCTAATAGGAGCTGAAGGAGCACTATAAACTGGCTGAGCAGGAGAAGGCAGATAAGAACCACGACCACTCGAAGTACCATGTGAAGCCTGTAGTGCTGAATGAAATGGCCCGGAAGAATGGCCTCTGCTAAATGAAGTCCTGCCTCCAGATAAGGCACTAATCACGCTCAACTATGTCTAATAAAAGACTAAGCGGGCATTGCAAATATAATCCGGGGTATTATGCCCAGAGTCGATTCCACAGGGAATTTACGTATCAAGCAAGTTGTTAGAATACTCAACTGTCACTTGAGGTTATTTAAATTACTATTTCTAAAGATTAAAACTAAAGATTAACTACGCTAAGGTGTAAACAATTGTAATAAAGATCTAAGATTATGGTTTCCCCTGTCGGTGAATTTACTTCTCGGATACTTTATATAGCTTGATTAGTTGTCTTTATCAATCATGAACACTCTATATACTATAAATCTCTCTCAAAAAATTATGATAATTTACTAGACACACTCTCTCAAGTTACACTAGCTAGATTACATTACAGTTCACTTTAGATTGCACCCGAGGTATCGTTATCTCTAATCCAACCTCTAAACCCTCGGTTATGACTTTCATCTATACTCCGGGAGTGATGTTGTTCAAACAACTACCTAAATATGCACTCTCTCTCAAGTAGATACATAATAAATAGGCACAGCTAATTGATGGCCATTCAATTAACTACAACAAGAACGTAGTTGAACAAATAGAGATTAATCAACCAATCAGAACTATATTAATAACACAATAAGTTTATCCTCCAACGGGTTCTACCAAAACCCTAGATTAAAGAAGTTAGCTAAACAAGTTCATAAGAATAAAATCTAAAATAACTTGCATAATTAAACTACAAAGTAATGAAGAAAATCTGTACAAATCGATGTTTTGCCGTTCGAATCCCTTCTCTCCTCTTAGAATCCCCTCTAAGTTGTGTTTTTGGGGTCTATTTATAAGTTTAGGAAAAACCCTAAACGTGTAGGAGACTTCTATTTCAACCGGGAAACACTTAAACTTGTCAAAACTCGGAATTGACCGAAACAGGGGCCTGGCGTTATGAGGCTAACGCCTGGATAACGCCAGGCTAGGGCTGGCTTTAGAAGGCTAACGCCTAGCTAACGCCAGGGCCAGCCTGGCTTTAGGAGGCAAACGCCTGGGTAAGGCCGGGGAGTTCCCTCGTCGCCTCTTAAGCNAAACATTTGCTCGTCCTCGAGCAATCAAACTACACTCATGTACACAACTTATTAAGCAAATCTCTTAACACGTTATGCCAAGAATATTTAAAACAGTTCAAGCACAAATGTGTGACATCCTCGCCTCATTAATCGAATCACAAATACCATGCTTTATTCACAATTCACTAACTACTCTAACTTAGAGGTCAACAACATTACCATTCCTTCATGAATCATGTGCCCTCACCAAATCAAAGAGCTAGTTCCTCACACAATAAAATTTATGAACATTTAGGAACTCAAGATAAAAAGAATTCACTCGCTCTCAGAATTAATATTCATATGCCACACAAGATGCACAATAGGCTTGACTCTACTAATCGAGCTCATTCAGTCTAGGATCAAGTAGGACTTTATTCGGTTGTAATGTAGGCTGCGGGACGGGTAGGATACATTTGGATATAAAAGTGACTACACCTCCCTAAGCACTTGAATACACATACTTTAGCTTTTCAACCTCACACTTATATTAAACCAACTCCACCTTCACATCAATGTTAATACCCCATAAATCTTTAAGCACAATTACATTAAGAGTCACCACATATATTTCTCTTTCACAACAATACAACTGT